>NQII01006758.1:15555-108450 GCA_002778355.1 Clitarchus hookeri
AAAGCGAGGACTTTTTAGAAAATACTGTAACGCGCTCACTACTTCGCATCACGTGCCAGGGAGTAGAAGTGAAGAACAACAGTTTTATGATAGTGGCGGTGGCAAGTAAATGGATTGTTATGAATTACATGTTCCCGCTAAACTAAGAGCAACGTATATATGACCAAAAAACGATTCCACACGATAATCCTTTTGCGGCGCGCGCTGCTGGCCTTGGTTGTATTGAGTTTATGTATTTATGTTAAAAATGTTCTAGTGGTTTACTGCCCTAGTTTCTCTAAGCGCGAGTCGGGGCGCATCGAACTTTCCAGGTCAAGGTCAGCATAGTATAAAAAGCATGTCTGTCCTCCGGGCTTAGAGTTGAGTTGAGTTGTAGTTGAATGGATGAGCAGCGAGGGAAGTGACCAGCGGAAGGGAAATCTGCGACTGCGAGTATCAAGCAGTGAAGGTTGCGACTGGCAGACTGGACAATTGGACTGGGTATGTGAGTGAAAGACACTACAAATGATGGCAACAGACAGTTATGAAAGAGTGTTGATGATGAGTATAAGTTAATTGACTACAACAAAACAGATGCATTAAGAAGGACGTTATTAATTAAAGTAAAAATATACATTAAATATTTAAATCTGTGAGGAATAAAAAGAGTGGAGATAGATACATTAATGATGTAAATAACATCTATGTGAATAAATTATAAATTATAATTAGGTCTTTTATTTTTATTAAGACCTCACGACCTCAGATATCCCCCCCCCTCCTTCCTCCCAGGCATCTCGTAACAATACATTTCTCAAAAGGTTCCATATCACTTAAGAAAAATTTAACTTTCCCGGAATTAGTTGCGACAAAAAACCTATATTTCATTGGCTATCAGTCCGTCAAAATATATGCAAATAAGGGTAAGGATATTTGGAAATTTATTTATTTAAAATATGCTCAAATAAGCCTGAAAATATATTTAACACGTTTCTGTATTCTTTACAACAGTGTTTATTTTACTTTTCACATCCAATTTTTTTTTTCCAGTTCCTTTTCGTGGATAATGTTATTAAACTGTTCAAAATTGCAGGAATTATAGATATTTATGTATCTTTTGAGTAAAAAATTATTTTTGTATGAGGTTTCTAACCTGAACAAAATATTCTCTTATTACCTAGTTGTGAGTTTTCAATATTTTTCGTTGAAACATTAAACATTTTTGCATTTAGAGTTGTCAGATACTCTTATGCATAAATTAAAAGAGAAACCTTACAAATAATTATACATTTAAAGGAGCTTGTCGATGCAAGAACTACGTGTTTTTTTTTTTTTTGGCGATCAAACGTATTACTATCTGCTACGAGTTAAAAGCATTTCAGGAAATTTCAAGAACTACCTGGGAGAAAACCTGTTTATGCCCTGAGCACGTATTTGAAGTTAATCGCAGAGACGCGGGCAAAGTTTGAATCAACTCGAGTTTACCCTCTTCTGGGCAAACAGCCTCTAGAACTTACAGCTTATCGTGCCGACGTAATACTCTTAGAGAACGATCGACTAACACGGCACTCAAACGTGGCGGACGGACATCCATCTTCAAANCGGTTGGTTCGCCACCGGTATGAGGCACGGGAGGTTCCAAGTTCGACTCCTAGATAAGGCAAGGGTGTTAGTTTTCGTTGGGTTATAAGTTAGGTTGTAAGCTGTCCCTTGATAAGCCGTCAGACATAACGCCCGGGGACGATAATAAGCCCTGTACATTTATAATTATAATAGTCCCTTTCTAAATGTAAATACGCTTACATTTCGCAAAATATGAGATCGTCATTATGTCGGGTATGCACAGCACCTTAAGACACAACACTTATAATATAATTTGTACATTTTTATGAGCGTGTACGAAAACATTGAACATATTTTTAGAACATAGTTTTTCAACTGATAAGCAGTTTTTTTATATAGTCTCAAAATCGTTATTGCATTCATTATTTANTTTTTAGAACATAGTTTTTCAACTGATAAGCAGTTTTTTTATATAGTCTCAAAATCGTTATTGCATTCATTATTTACAATTTTTCTGCGTTATCTTTATTAATCCTCATTATTTATTTTCAGTTTTGCTACTTATATAAAATCTGCTTTAAATAATAGCTCTCACAAAAAATAATATTTTGACGATATATTATGTAATTGATTTTTTACCAAATATAATCACATATAAACTCCTCGAGCAACACTGTGGCATATATAAATATACGTATTATAACATTCAAAATTATTTAAAAATTATTATTGTATGAATAAGTTCGCACTTATACAGAAATTAGAGTGTATTGTACATTTCGACTGCTTGCGAATAAGCATCACTGTTACATGCCTTAACTCCCAGTATTTCCACTCCCTAGGCACAATTGTTTTAAATATATATAGTTTAAATAACATAGTTGGCGTTACTTTTCACAAAACTGTTTAAGTATACCTTCAGAAGAATTATGAAAAAAATTAGAAAACCGTAGCAATAATATCACTTTTCATTACTTCATTCTAATTTCATACTACACTCTTTCATCACTAGTGAATATACTTCTTAAATTATCTTAGACGTATTAATATATTCTTTCGTTATAAACACTGAGAATTTAAATTATTTTGACACATAGGAGCCAGCANCGTAGCAATAATATAACTTTTCATTACTTCATTCTAATTTCATACTGCACTCTTTCATCACTAGTGAATATACTTCTTAAATTATCTTAGACGTATTAATATATTCTTTCGTTATAAACACTGAGAATTTAAATTATTTTGACACATAGGAGCCAGCACCTGTTACTGGTTTATATCGGGAGAATTTCTGTGAATTACGCTACTTGCCACCTCTATTTACGAAGTGGTTATTGTGCCGTTCTTCTAACAAAGTTATAGGTCAAGGGTTCGATTTCCTTTGAATAATACATCTTCACTTAGCTAATGAAAGAGGGAATGGTAAGGAGAAGCCCTCTACTTTCCAGAGCCTTTCAAGTCTTTAGGGGAGAAACACTAAAATTCACTATTTACACGCTTTTCTAAAGATCGTGCACCAAGGAAGGTGAGAAATTCAAATAATCTCGATAAGACCATGTGGGTGTTCAAACAAGCATATATGCAGGAGTAACGTCAGTTGGTTTAACTATATGCATTTTCCCAACTGCGAAGCTCCTTAAAGACAATTAACTAATAATTCCACGTGTTTTTAATGAACTGTTTAATCTACTGACCATTTGAGGCGCACAAACATCTAAGTAAATGCAGCTGGAAGGACAACTCTTCTTAACATTCTCCGATCTTATAAACTTGGCAATAACAACAATATAATTAGACCAAAAAACGCTATGAAAAGGGTGTTGTTTTTGTTGGTCATCACATTGGAAGTACGTTTGACAGTTTCGTGGAAGAACGTGTATTTTAAACCCTGCAATACAGTTCAAGCGCCGGGGAGTCAGGCACAAATAACCATTTATTCTGATAATTTTGCTGTTTTCATATAACCGGTAACTTATTTAACTGAGATGCATCAGTGATTGTCTCTTATTGAAATTTAATAATATTTTTAATTAAGAGCTTTTAAAAGTCCTTTTATGACTAATTCATTTGGTTTGTAAAATATCTTCTGAAATGTAAAAAAAAAANATTAAGAGCTTTTAAAAGTCCTTTTATGACTAATTCATTTGGTTTGTAAAATATCTTCTGAAATGTAAAAAAAAATAAAAATCTTATTCTTATTACCAAAAATAATTGACATTTAGATATGCGATTATTGTAAATACTAATTTTTGTTCGTAGTAATATGCAAGAACATCTACCACGCAAAATACGTTACAAGTATGACCTTTCTAGCGGCATTAAGTGNATTAAGAGCTTTTAAAAGTCCTTTTATGACTAATTCATTTGGTTTGTAAAATATCTTCTGAAATGTAAAAAAAAAAAAAAAAACTTATTCTTATTACCAAAAATAATTGACATTTAGATATGCGATTATTGTAAATACTAATTTTTGTTCGTAGTAATATGCAAGAACATCTACCACGCAAAATACGTTACAAGTATGACCTTTCTAGCGGCATTAAGTGCTAACGAGCATGTTCCTTAAAAGTGTTCTATAAAATTCAGTTTTTTAATTTATGTTTTCTGGGTTTACACTTAATACATCTTGTTAGGTGCAAGTGACCTTTGATGAAAATCATTGCACACTCTTTGTTCGGCGAGTGTCATGCTTATTTTAGCTATATTATAATTCTGCCAATGCGTATAATAATATTTAAATGACGATACCAAGTTGCGCGATGGAAATGAATAAGTGAAATTACTGCCAAAAAAAATTATAGTTAAACGCTTTAAAANTGTTAGGTGCAAGTGACCTTTGATGAAAATCATTGCACACTCTTTGTTCGGCGAGTGTCATGCTTATTTTAGCTACATTATAATTCTACCAATGCGTAGAATAATATTTAAGCGACGATACCAAGTTGCGCGATGGAAATGAATAAGTGAAATTACTGCCAAAAAAAATTATAGTTAAACGCTTTAAAANGACGATACCAAGTTGCGCGATGGAAATGAATAAGTGAAATTACTGCCAAAAAAAATTATAGTTAAACGCTTTAAAAAAAAACTTTTATACTTAAATATAACAGATATTGACTAAAGAACAATGAGACAGGTTTCCAGTTTTTAAAATCTAATAGAAAAAAGTTAGTTTCTCAAACCCTCCACCAGACGGTACTTCATTCTGAACGAATGTTAGCGGGCATTTGAGGATATTGGCGAGGTTCCCCCCGCGAACCCCATTTCCGCAACCACGACCACTTCGCCTCTCCGTCACGGACTTCGCTTCGTTTGGTTCAATTTGGGGCTGGCGGTCACAATTCCACAATCTCCTTTCGCGGCCGCCGCACCAGACGAGAACTGCGCTGGGCGTAGATTCGATTTCCCATTCTTGCCCGAACTTGTGCTACGTCGCAGGTTGCACGCGCCCTTCGGTAGCTCTTCAGTAGTACCAACCCTTCCCCCTTCTTTCACTCTCTCCAAAAAAAAACAATCCCAAGTAAGAGTAAGAAATTTTTTCGCAAATTTACTACGTCGTTGTATACGCGTAATGAGAAATCTTTAAGTGTAAGCGGTGTTTCAGTATATCAGTGCTGGTTTTGATGCAATTGGTCAGGAAAGAGTCGAGTGCGTAAAAAAGTCTGCAAATGTATATATTGTCCATTCTCGGTTACTCTCAACTTTTCTGAAGCCCTGGTCAAGTTCTAGGTCCAAGCAAACAAATCTTCTAGTCTATAAAATCACACCATACGGACAATGCACCGCTTTCGTGCGCACTCGGTGTAATAATATTTTGCATTAGAACTATTTCATACTAGGCATTAACAACACACCTATTTTCACCCTGTTTTAATGAATACTGATTATAAATTAAATATTCAAATTTATCAAAAAAAAAAAATAGGAAAAATTTCAAATTTAATTAAAAGTAAGGTACTTTTTGTTAACACAAGTACAAAACACTCGTGATACATGGCATATTTAGGAAACCACCAAACATGTCATAATTGCCGTGGTTTTTCAAAGGTTTGACTCAAAAAGTGTGAAGAAACCGCGAACAGACCAGAGTAAAATGTGCATATATTTGCAGCCTGATAAGTGGTAAAATTTACACACCACGGTACAAGTTAAAATCTTCCATCACAATAAAGGAAGATTACTGGGGGAAAAATACAGTGTATGTAGCAATTATCACCGCGGGTTGTACAAATTTCAAATGAGAAGGGTAACCCAACCCACATAAATATTCGCAAATTCATGCAAATTCATGGAACTGGAATGAGAGGAATATGGACATTTGCTTTCTCTCATAGGGAATATCCATCGTATTCTTGTGATGCTGTTTTACTGCAATGATATTTTTAACACGCGGTTGTTACGGCTGGCAGACAAGAAAGCACTTAAGTTACAGAGGTAATTTTCTGGCGTCCCCTGATGGCGGGGGAAATTTAATACTGAGAGGGATAAAATTGTTTGTAACAACGCCATAAATGGGTTGAAGAAACTGTTTCCTTGTCTGATATTCTTTTATTACGGCCATTTTTATGGGGCGTTAATACTTGATGAGCACATTTGTCGTACATCGNTCCTTGTCTGATATTCTTTTATTACGGCCATTTTTATGGGGCGTTAATACTTGATGAGCACATTTGTCGTACATCGAGCGGCGAAATGCCAATACGGAAGCTTTATCACAAGGTAAATAACGCAGTACCTGTGTACATTCGTTTAAACTCGGTGGGTAAAGTCGGGTAAGAAACTTTCACAGTTAAAGGAAGCACAGGTCTTGAAATTTAACAGAGAGGTCAATCAATAAAGTGGGGAAGATTGGGCGACTCTAGAACAACCAGGAATTGAGAGCCGATGAAGGTTAAATGAGTTGGATATGGAGCAGCGCCTGAATGAAGGAACGGGGGAAATGGGAGAGCCCCGCACGATTCTCTAGTGCGAAAATCCGGGAATGACCTTGCTACTATTCAATAGAGACGTTGCAGCTACGTGAGTGACAAACCACGATAACCATGTTTGGCAACACACACTACTGTTTATCCACAAGATAATCACTTCTATGGAAAGCTTAGTGACAAAATAGGCCTGTAATAATGTGCCTCATATCTGCCCGTGTTACGTAAAAGACTTTTGACTTAAAATATTGACTTTACTATTCACTGCGGAGGCCTGCTTAATTTTGAAGTCGGTGTAACTACGACAGAAACAGATGAAAGTTTAATGTCTGCATTATTAACGATAAGTTCCCTAGATACTCGCAAATATAATTTCGCATAATTTTCTGCGGTTACTGCCAACAAATAATACCACGAGTTGCGTAGAAACTAGTTTTCTAGTAGCATTACACATTTGCCAATATTCGTAAAATAGGAAAAATAAGAAATATAAGGTGCAGAGGTAACTAACAGATATTGACATAAAATACCGGAAGGTTCGCTATCGCACCCCTTTTTATGAGCTTGCCCTAGCACGAGGCACTAAACTAAATATTCGAATGAATTATATTTAGTCACGGGAAATGTCAATTTTCGTTTTGAAGCCATATCTCCAGACCTTAACAATTCACATTGTTATATTTCCGCCATGTACAATATGTGTATAAAGACTTTATTTTTTTAAGTTCATAGAATTATGTTCAGAGTTGTGAACTGTTTTATTCGCACGCCGTGAATATATTGATATTTTTTTCATTTTCTGAGATAAGTAAAAGTTTTCCATATTTTTTTTATTTTTTTTATTTTAACTGTTATTGAATATTTGTAAAATAAATTTTGCAGATCTTATTAAATATTAAAGTTTAACATTTTTCATTGTTTGAAAACTAATTGTTAATTTGGCATTATTGTCACCTGTGTGGTTGGTATAACTGTCACTAGGCGGCGCCATTGTAAAATGGCGTCTTGTTGTATAACTGTGTTTTTCTTGCTGTACCATTGTTATGGTGTAGTGAATAAAACATTTAAACTAGAAATCTCAAGTTTTTATTCAGAAGAAACCCATAAACCTCAATAGATCTTAACTTAAAATGAAGTTAAGATAATGTGTGCAGCGTCCCTTGTATTAATTTTTTGTATATTGTTTGGCCTTTTTTATGTATTTGTTTCAATATAAAAAAAGTTGTGATTTCGTCGTAAGATTGAAAAAAACTATGAAATATAGTTTATGTTTTTGAGAAATACTTTTACGTATGATGTCTTGATACCTGCCAAATGCTGAAGTATGGAAGTAGGTATTGATTCTGCTCTGCGGCGTGAGGCGCCAGCACTTGATGCTAGCCCTCAGTGATAGGGCGTAGAAATACGTCGACACTGTTGTCTCAAGGCCCAATTTATTAATGAATTACACTTTATTTGTGAGTTCACATAATCGAGTTTTATTGTTGCTTGAACAGGTTAACTGGTACATGAACTCACGAGACAAACTCCCTCCCTTTTCTGTACGTAGATTACGTGATACTTGGCGCGGTGATTTTGCATCGTGGTGGGGGGGGGGAAGATTCTTCGCACTTGGTGTAGAACTACTTATCTGACACTGCAGCGCTGTATTCCCTCGGCTGGCGGCTTGGAACTGCTCTCGAACTTGGTGGGCGTCTCGGCGCCTGGCTTCGAAGTTCCTTCTTCCCGGGTCCACGCAGTACTCTGCGCCTGACGACGGCCGGCTGCCGTCGACGTCTGCTCGCGGATTCGCTCCGTCCTCTTCCGTTTCCGTCGGCCGACTGCCCCGCTTGGTCCTGCTCCTCGTGGTTATGTAGGCTTGATCACCATATTCGACTTGCCCCATCTCTGCACGTGTCCGGGGTGCTTGTCGTCCCCCTGGGTCATAAAACACGTGGCCGCTGCTCGTGTGGTCCGCAGCCGGCGTGGCGTCGTCCCTTGGTTCTGGCCTGGAAGTTTATTGTCCCGTTCTGCACGCACGTCCGCTAAAAGCTCTCATGGTTTATTGCGGTACAAGCCCGGGACAGACGCAGCTGGTGGTGGGATCTCTGTGTCCTTTGGACAGCTGCAAAATGCAGCTGTGTCCGCGCCCTGGTGCCTTCCGTTGTCTCCGGATGTCGTCTGCACGTGCAGGAACAGTTGCACGTGCAGAAACCTTTGGTAGCGTGCCTTTGCAGCTGCGAGGCTCCTGGCGTCACTCTTCTGGCACGTCCACAAAACCCTTAATCCTTATTGCGGTTGTCCGCCCGCGAGCTTCGCCAGAGCGTGTGTTCTGATGAATAAAATATAGGGACGCAAAATGCGTCAGTCTGGAGGTGGAAAAGAATTTGGCTCAAATATGATTCTTTATATTCTTCGCCCGTAATAAACTATAACTCCATTTATCAGCTTAAAACTAAAAATTTGTACCTACCAGTCAAGATGTCCTATTTTGTTTCCTAGCAATTCANAACTCCATTTATCAGCTTAAAACTAAAAATTTGTACCTACCAGTCAAGATGTCCTATTTTGTTTCCTAGCAATTCATGAACTTTCTTAAGTGTAAACATAGCAGCCAGCACCTTCGTTTCAATGGAACCATAGTATGTGTATGCATGATTTATATCCTAGCCAGCTATAGATACATTTGACTTGGCTTCATCGCCGTGGTACGGAGTAATTGTCTCGAAGTGTAAGGAGAAAGACTACGGAGAGAGTGGGAAAAGTNCTTGGCTTCATCGCCGTGGTACGGAGTAATTGTCTCGAATTGTAAAGAGAAAGACTACGGAGAGAGTGGGAAAAGTTCACACATTGCAAATGTGTCAAAAGAGCTCCATCATAAACAAAATATCAATTCTCTTGAAAGTACTTTTGTAAACTACTACACTGTCGGTGAAGTCAGCAAATTTTCGCCACCTCGTTTGGGTAACCACTTTACATCCCTCCAGCTATATATGTAACACGTAAGTGTACGCGGTTTTCGGTTAACTAAGCACTAATGAAAGATTTTCTGAGGATCTACTTTTCTCTTGACTTTGTATCCTTCCACCATATGTATAATTTACGTTTTCATGGGCCTAACCTTTTTATTCATGCGCCAGCCAAGTAAAAACGTGAAATTGTTAGCTACCTGTGATACTAATATGCCCGTTCGTACTCCAGTGTGTATAAAAAAATAATTAATTTGCCATAAATTTAAATATTAAAGTTGCAATACAATGTCAAGAGTTAGAAACATTTTATCTAGTTCGCTGCCAACTTAACTTTATAAGTTGTATGCCAGTGTGAACGGTAACATATACGCAGCATAAAAGCTATTCACCGTGAAGTGAGAACTTCTGAAATCAACCTTCGAAAAATGTCACTACCCCTATCTGCATATATTTAAAGTAGTCCCGTTCTTTAAAGTTGAATTTATAGTGCTAGGTAAACGTTTTTGAATACTGAAAATATTACATTTGTTTTTTGCTTTTTTAACGCATGTAAGTGTACGAATAAGCACATTTGTGAAATATCTNTACTGAAAATATTACATTTGTTTTTTGCTTTTTTAACGCATGTAAGTGTACGAATAAGCACATTTGTGAAATATCTCCTTTCCGAATAATTTCACAGTTTCATTTGACTGACGCGTGAATAAAGTAATCAGGCCTGTTGTAATGTTAATTTTACATATGGCGGTAAAATACGCATTNCATTTGACTGACGCGTGAATAAAGTAATCAGGCCTGTTGTAATGTTAATTTTACATATGGCGGTAAAATACGCATTGTGCATACCGGTATATCTTAAGCAGGGCTTCCAAAAGTACTCAGTTTATCGTGAACAGCCTTTAGACAGTCTGTCTATAGGTGTGAGCGTTCAACTGCTACCAATTAGAGCTCTGACCAAGCTCAAATAACTAGAATAGTTATGGATCTATGTCTGGAGGGGGAGTGCACACACATATGACAGCCTGATGTGNAAGCTCAAATAACTAGAATAGTTATGGATCTATGTCTGGAGGGGGAGTGCACACACATATGACAGCCTGATGTGATTTCACAGCCTGATGTCATTTCACAGCCTGAAGTTACCTTCACGAAAGCCGAATGTTATGGAAATCCTGAGGTGCACTCTCCAAAGCTGCTCTGAATTTGGTCTCCTGCTATACCCTAGGGCTCAGGTGCAGGAGGAGTGGCCTTGGTCAAAACATGAGGCACACAGCGTGCCGAAATTCTGTCTATAGGTGTCTCTCAGACTGTGCGCTTGAAGAATGGAACAGATGTCGGCTCCCGAAACGTTGCTCCTTTTGTCGTCGAGGAAGCTTGCTATTTCAATCGGTATTGTCATCGTTGACTCTTCCATATTTACGTATGTTCCTGCCCCTGTTTGTGTGGTCTTCGTTGTCCGTCAAGGTATTAAAATATTCTTCACATTCCATGCTTGTTGTTGGTCTGTTTGGCCAACAATTCTGGGTGTGTTGTGTCGTTTTTTTCTGGTGTCATCTGACTTCACTCCTGCAACGGAATTATATGTATGTTACATTTTCATTATTATGCCGTTCTGTCTTTGGTTTTCTGACTTAATTCCTTCTTGGAATTATTTTTTTGTTACATACAGGATATTCGGAAACTGTGTGCCAAAACTCCAGATATTGTTTCATTNAACTGTGTGCCAAAACTCCAGATATTGTTTCATTGGACCAATAATAACACAAAAGCACTATACACTTATATTCGGAAACGTATTTTTATATAAAATTATTGTGTTAAAAGTTGCGGCGTTAAACACCTGCAGAACAAGGCTGTTCGATCATGCGTGTACGATAAGTTGCATAGGATGTAGGCGCGCGACGCTGCTTATGTAATAATTTAGTATCGCACACCTACGACCTATGCAANGATAAGTTGCATAGGATGTAGGCGCGCGACGCTGCTTATGTAATAATTTAGTATCGCACACCTACGACCTATGCAACGTGTCCTTCTCACATGAACGCACCGCCTTGTTCTCCGGGCGTTGTAAACCGCAATTTTGAATACAATTAGATGATATAATATAATTTTCTGGATATACGTGCAAAGGGCTTTTATATTACGTCTGGTTTCGAAAAACTATGCCTGGAGTTTGGGCACTGCGTTTCCGAACACTGGGTATTTGTCCACAACAGCTTACTGAGGCCCGTTCATTCCTCTTTATTTTATTTGGTTTTTTTTNTTCCGAACACTGGGTATTTGTCCACAACAGCTTACTGAGGCCCGTTCATTCCTCTTTATTTTATTTGGTTTTTTTTTTACTTAATTTTTTTTAATATAGTTAGTTAATTTCATCTAGCAGGTTTTCTCAGACTACAACGAAGTGGTTGCCATGGCGTATGTACACAATTGTTCAAACACTTCGTGGTGGAGTGGAGAGATTTGGGCGGCTCCTGAGAAGCCGAAGAAGGTGNCTGGTTTCGAAAAACTATGCCTGGAGTTTGGGCACTGCGTTTCCGAACACTGGGTATTTGTCCACAACAGCTTACTGAGGCCCGTTCATTCCTCTTTATTTTATTTGGTTTTTTTTATACTTAATTTTTTTAAATATAGTTAGTTAATTTCATCTAGCAGGTTTTCTCAGACTACAACGAAGTGGTTGCCATGGCGTATGTACACAATTGTTCAAACACTTCGTGGTGGAGTGGAGAGATTTGGGCGGCTCCTGAGAAGCCGAAGAAGGGGAAAGGGGGTGAGTATGGAGAAGTGCCGGAATGGAAGGGCGGGGTGAATGGGAGATCCCCGAGAAAACCCGCCAACCAGCGGCATCGCCCTGTACGACTCCCACACGGGAAATCTGGGAGCGACCCCGCCGGATATCGAACCCGGTTAGTCAAGGTGGGAGGCGAGTAGTCTAACCACGACACCACCGCGGCCCCTGACCCCGTGGTGCGTGGGCTCCCGACCACGAGGCATCAGGAATTCCACGAGCTTATTGACTGTTGGTAGTATGCAGTAACTGGCAGTTGTTTTTTTTTTATTCCAAAAGTGCTTACTTCACAGTGAACAGCATATATTCAGGGAAGCTGAGCTTCGCTCGCAGTTTCTGGGATGGCATACTGCCGCCTGGGGGAATAAAGGAAGCACTCCTCGCCGTATCGCCCTAGCTCCCACGATGGCGGAACTGAGACCACGGCTTCCCGAGGAGAGGCAGATGAGAATAGTCGTCGAGGTAGCGAGTTACGTCAGGCGACGCCCCGAGGAAAGAATATACGTGAACTATACAAGGTTAAAGGTTCCTCACAGTAAAGTCAGCACTTTTGTAAACAACCTTTGAAAAATGTCACTCCCCCTACCTGCATCTATTTTAACGGTCCCACTGAGAGTTATGCGTACAATAAAGTTGGTAACGACTGAGGGGAAGTAGTTCAACGTCTGAAAGTCGAATTAAAAGTATTAGATAAACATTTGTGAAAACTGAAACCATTTCTTTTTTTTTTTCTGTATTTTTTAATGCACATAGTATAATAATTAGGAAATTTGTAAAATACGTACTTTTCTAATAATTTTACTGTTTTACTTGACAGGCGTATGAACAAAGTGATCAGGCCCGTGGCAATACTAATTTTACGTATCGCGGAAGAATACACAATGTTCATCCACGCAGATCTTGAGGAGAGCTTCCAAAAGTGCTCAGTTTACGGTGAACAGCTTATAAACTTTCGGACTCGCGTTCGGGAGGACCCATGTTCGATTTCCAGCCAAGCTACCCTGAAACCGGGTTTCCATGGTTTCTCGAAGTCACTCCAGATGAATGCTGGGCTGGCCGATTCCTTCCACACTCTTGCGTCTTTGAGCAGCTCCTCCGTCTCTTGTCACCTCGCTGTCGTCGATAGGTTCCGGTCTGAATAGCAAGATCTCGAGCGCTGGCGAAGATGAAGTGAAGTGGTGGAATTCGCAGGTCAATGGAAACGGGAGGACCCCGAGAAAGCACGCCTGACAACGGGAGCGTCTGCCACGTCTCCAACATGCGAACATCTGGGTGATCCCGCCGGGAATTGAACCCAGTTCGCTACCTGCTCTATTATAGTTTCGGAATCCCGAATACCTAGCAGAATGTCGTAATGTAAATTGGCGAGACATTCCTTGGTGATTCGATGGATATCGATAGTGATATCTTAGCCTGCTGCGATAGTCTATCGACTGTTTTCTCACACCTTTTGAATCAAAACTTAAAAAAAAAATCACCTAATAAATGACGCGTTTCGTTGTTTTCTAAATATGCCATGTAACACCAGCGTTTTATACTTGTAACAGGAAAGTACTTTATTTTAACATATATTGATATTTTATTTATATATTGTATATAAATAATAATATTTCATTTACAACTTATTTGGTTTAAAAACAGTAGAAAATAGGTGTTTTGGTAATACCTAGTAATAAATAATTCTTACGCCAAATATGATATTGAGTGCGCACGAATGCGTTGCATTGTCCGTTTGGTGTAATTTTCTATGTTCCATTCAGCTTTGTTTTCATGAGGCGGAGGAATATGCTGGATGTAGAACTTCAGTAGGGCTTCAGAAAAATTGGAATTAATCGTGAATGGTGTTTGCAAATCTACTTGCGGCCACCTTCACTTACATGCGTTGTTGAGTATATGCTGCGAAAACTTATGCAAGGCTGCATGGGCCGAACAGTAACTAAGTACTCAGAAAACTGGGAAAGTTCAGGTTAAAAATTACTGGTGAAACAGCAACTGCGTGTAACGCTATCTTAGAGGAAATAATTTCTTATTGAATAATAAGATNAGAAAAATTGGAATTAATCGTGAATGGTGTTTGCAAATCTACTTGCGGCCACCTTCACTTACATGCGTTGTTGAGTGTATGCTGCGATAACTTATGCAAGGCTGCATGGGCCGAACAGTAACTAAGTACTCAGAAAACTGGGAAAGTTCAGGTTAAAAATTACTGGTGAAACAGCAACTGCGTGTAACGCTATCTTAGAGGAAATAATTTCTTATTGAATAATAAGATGAAGTGACGTGCTATTATATCTGCTCTGAATTTCTACGTTCATTACCCAGAATTAGTGCAAAAATACGAAAACTGCTTTAGCAAAATGGTAGTGGATATATTTAAAGAATTTTCGACTTGTTTTCTATTTATATGTACAAACTTTAGAGATTGAAATTTATATACAAATGGCATACTATTTTTGAAACTAAATCAAAGAGGCCAGTTAAATAAGCATAAATTCAAAAATGTTGAATACTCTATTTCTATATAGGCCTATGTGCAGTCATGTGAAACAAATATTAAATTACAGATTCCGAAAAACAAACTTTAAGCTTGATTATAAACAGTTAAATACATGACACAGACTAGTTCACTAAGTCAGCTGCACTTGCAAATGCGTATATAAATATTTATGAACCCTTCATCTAGTGACATTATTTTCATTAATTACAGTGTAAGAATTAGTCGCATTTAAATTGCTGTCGCAAATGTCTTCCTACCCAAAGTCAGTTATTTTGCTTACGGGCGTATAAAACGTAATATTGCAACTTTCGAGGCTGAAGTGAAAGATAAAATTAAACCTTTTAAACACGGCAAGACTCAGTTTTATTGGAAATTCTGTCTTTTTAGAAACATTTGCAGACGACGAAAGTTGGAACGTGTTACGTAGGCTCACTGAGGATAACAGCTGCAATGAGACTAACGCGAGTGCTGCTTTGCGCGTGTTAAAAGCTGATACGTAAGCTAATGACGCAAAGTTTACCCAGTTTCACCAAAGTTAAATAGAAAATATGAAAATATCTATGGCAGCCGGGACCCTCACGAAACGTGCAGTGCCATCTCTCTAGTGTGGTGTGCAAATGGTTTTACACGCAAAGTTTTCGAATGTGGAGTACTCGTGAGTGTAAGTAGATGCAATTTCATGGTATTATCTCAATTATAACGTTCTGCGTTTTGTAGTACCTATTAAAATTTGACGAATATAGAAAAACATAAAATAAATATCACCATGATTTCTATGCGTACGTATTTTTTGTCAAAAGTTTTTATGGCTATGAAAAACTCATGTAGGTGTAGTTTATTCGCGGTATCTTCTCACTTTTTTCAATCAGGCCTTTGAAAAATAACCTCTTATGATGTGTTCGGTAGTTTCATAAACATGCAATTTATCACAAGCATGTTTGCATAAAATTATCTTATTTTCGATCAAGCAAAACTTTCACTTATGATTTGTCTACAAATTATAATATTCCAATTATAACTTATATAAATAAAAACAGAGAAAATATAGGTGTGTTTGTTATTACTTACTAAGAAATAGTTCTCCTGCAAAAATTACTTAGCTTAGTGCGCACAAATGTAGTAGTTTGTCCTTTTGGTGTAATTTTCTACAATTAGTTAAGCTTTGTTTGCATGAGGCGGAGGAACATCCTGCAAGTAGGACTTCATCAGGGCTTCAAAAATGCTCGAAGTAACTATGAATAGACTATATCATGGTTGTAGAGATATTGTGAAAACGTAATGAACAATATATTTTCTTAGATATGGAAAAGGTAGTGAGATATCTGAAGAAAAAAAAATCATTCACTTAGGGCTTCATTAAAAATAATATGTTGTCACCGCTCTTAGCTAAAGGTTGGCCATTAATAATTCCTTCAGAGATAAATGAACGCCACTCTTTTGTTATACAACTGTTTCTAGTTCCGCGCGTAAGAAAATTGTATAACCATTAAAACAGAAAGTAAATTATTTTAAAATCTTCATGTCCCGTTAAGTATTCTCATTTTCTATGAAGAGGGGTATTTACGTAATCTTATTTACTACGTGCTTCTCCCTCGAGAGTTTAAGACTCGCAGAATCATCGTAAATGGTGCTTTATTATCGGCGGTTTGGAAAAACTCTTTCAAGTATGCACTAATAAGGTATGTTTTAAAATAATCTCGCATGCTTCATCTTATCCGTTTTATGATCGAATGATCTTTTCGTGACATACTTTAGTTGATAGCATGGTACAGATAAACAAAAAGAGCAAATATGATGCCATTAGTGTGTTAAGCATCGGTCATATAAAAAAAGAAAACGTTAGTTAAATTTAACGTTTATTATAACGTCCAAGTTTTGTAACAAACAAGAGAGACGCAATTGTTTGAAAATGCCAAATTGCTTTTTCTAGTAGGAAAATGATACACGTACAAAGTAACGAATTTTTTACGTTTGGTTGTGGTTAACTGTTGCTGTATCTTTCGTCGGAGTTAAATTTTGTTCACCGCACTTGTGTCTCTTAACTCTACACTTGCACACAGTGGAAGAAGAAACACAATTATTTTGAAGGCAAGTGACTATTTTAAACTATACTTTTAATATACAAGCATTTAGTATCTCTGTGCCAATACATCGGTTAAAATCCAGGAATTTCGGAATTTTTAAGTTAGTAGGTCTAGAACTGACTCTCTGCATTCGTTTGTGTCTTATTTCACTGCTATCGGTTTAAAATTTTGGTTTTAACTTCGTAATAACAATGCTGTTGTTTAAAGGCATACAAGAGCCTAAATTTATTTTCCACATTTTTTTGCATATGATTTCCTTTGTCGATACGATTAGAAATAATTATCTGAAGAAAACGCATGTGAGTGGAGAGAAATGACTTTTCGAAAATGAATAAAACCTGTTATAAGAATTTTTAGTTTATGTAATTTTTCTTGCAAATCTCAAAGATGAACTTAACTTGTACAATAGACTACATCTCGAAAATTATATGTTAAACCCGTATTGCATCTAATTTCGAATAAAAAATAATTTAAATACCACTTTTATGACTTAAAAAAATTTTTTTGTCAACTGAATCTGTGTGCTAAAATAACTTTTTTTTTTATTATTGTACCATCCAAGATTTTAATTTAAAATTATCATATTTGCGGTAAAGAAAACCAAGTAAGTTGCTTTTATTTCAAAAGATCTGCTACTTTAATAAATTTATCGTCGATGTCGTTTCACAAATACATAATATCTTCTATAAATTTATTTTAAAATGTTCACCCTTGAACTGTTTTACTTTTTCTCTTATTATAGAAATTTATTTGTGTCTCTCCTGGTCTTGAAATTTCAGTTGCAGATAGACTAAATACTCTTGAGTCACGCGTGTATGTCACGAAAAGCATGGTTCGCAAACAATACGTCATTTCCCACGCACGCACCCCAGGCTTCAGCAGTCGCCATTCCGATGGACTCATCCCCGAGATGGGTGGGGCACTTGGCGGTATCGCCGCGGGCCGAGTGAGCGGTTAGCGAGGACTCTGCCCGATCCCATCGATCGTCTCCGGAAGAGCATATTGGTTTGTAGTTTTGTGTTTCCTCCGGGGCAGGCGGCAATATCGGGTAAGAGGGCCTCCCTGTTCCTGTTCCCGCAAGCAAACCTACTCTCTCGACCCCTTTCATACCTGGTCGAGGTGCTCCGACGGGGAAGGGGGTGGTTGTGGGTGTTTCCTCGCTCGACTGAGTACTTGTAGGTGCGCTCCTGCCCCGTGGGGCGAGATAGAACGAGTGCGCTCGAGGACAAGTATATTTGCCCTTCGCTGCGTGCCTGGACCACCGCCGTACCACGCCACGGGAGCCAACGACTTTGCGAGTAAGTTACCTTGCAAGAGCGAAGACAACCCCACCACTAGTATCTCAAGACCGAGGGCGCCTTCATCACACTCCATTCAATGCAAAGATACAATTTTGACGTGAGTAGGTCTTTTAACACCTGACCGACACCTGGGGTACCAAGACGGAACGACGATGTAACGTTTGCAGGGTGATCCATGCCGACACTATAACTTCGTGACTAATAACACGATTCAAACAAACGCGGTCTCGTTCGACCGGGTGTACGAATACGCGACTGTATCGATACTATGGCGTAGCCACTTTCCGGTCGCCATTTTGGGGGGAATACTCACAAAACAACTACATCCAACCTCAAAAAGTAATACAACAGCAATACGCTGACGAGTCTCCCCATGGACAAAGATTGAGATACGCTCAATCAACGTGAAGGTGCATTCACCTAGCATCCCAGTTGACCAGCTCCAAGTTCCGAACTGATACTGTGATCCACCGTCCGCTCCCCTCCCTCGTCCATCTGGAATCCTCACACCCAGAGGATACCGTGGTCCGGCCGAGACACTACCCAACCTCTACTGTCTCTCAAGGACAGTACTGTAGCTGTGTCGATCCTTCTCAGGGGAGGGCATTCTCCGACCTCCTTCATCTTGCGAAGTTTCAACCACTCCCACTACGAATCCAACCTCAGTGAATCGGACATCTGAGAGAACCTCAGGTGGAGCCATCCCGATCGCGCGTGGTACTATTTTTAATGTTCGTGGCACTAGCGTGTGGCTCCTCAGTTAGTTCCATTTCCATAATATTCAATTTCTTCACAATACAATTAACATATTTGTGTCAGTGACTTTACGGCCTAAGCGCTAAATAGTCCAACGCCTCAGCTAGTGGACGAGTCTATGTACCGACTGTCAGTACATCCATCAGGCCGGATACCACATTCCCCGTATGTGAGGTACGGGACGGAGAGAGGGACGTCCAAGGCAGAGCCCAATGTGCTAAAACCCAGGGGTGCCGGGTGCCGAAGCACCACTCTCGGAGGCTCGGGTCACCTAGGTGAAAGAAGCTGTAAAGGACTCAAGGTCCGTCGCATCCACTCCCTTATGATGCCACGCAAAGTTACCTGGCTCGGATACTAGGACACGGCACTGTCCCCTCACACCTCAAACGCCTAGGAGCTATCGCCCCCAGTTAACCAAGGAGTGCGTGGCATCTTAACCACACACTAAATAACTATCTAATACGGATATACAATGCGTGCATGACCTTGAGCTGTCGTTGCGCATGCGCGAGTTGCTGGTGGAGGCAATTTTGGGCGTGGCCGGGTATTTCTGCGCAGTGTATCTCGCGATTCTGATGCGCTAGAGTGCTGATTCTGGTGACAAACGAAGGATATAGTCTAAATATGTAGTTTTAAGTTACAGAAGCCAGGTGTTAAATACGTTATTTTAATTTCATCCCCATATAAAAGAAAAAATTACTCGCCAACGCAGATTTATTTAGGTAAAAACCACAGTCATGTCTCCGACACAAGAAATTCTGATTTTTTGTTATTCTACTCCAGAAATATTCTTGACTACCCTGCTGCTGCAAAAAAATTATTTTGGGGGACTACAAAAATAGTTTTTGATAAAACTACAATACATATATACGTAGCATTGTAATTGTAATTCTACTTCAATTACTGAGTAGTGTATTTAAAATTTTACTATCAGTGTTTAAGAAAACAACTGCAATAAACAAATCAGAGAAAAGTGTAATATAAAAGAACACAGTTCCAATTTAATTCACGGAAAAAATTGCACCTTGTTAACAGCGATACTCTAAACCCTGACACCTTTTTGATACACATCCCAAGCCTTTAGCAACGCCACCAACTCGCCTTAAGACTTTCTATGGAGACCAGGCAATTTCGCGGACTCATTTGAGGACAAGCTAGACTTCAATAATGTGTACATTCGACTTTACATTCTA
This sequence comes from Clitarchus hookeri, assembly GCA_002778355.1. Taxonomy (NCBI): domain Eukaryota; kingdom Metazoa; phylum Arthropoda; class Insecta; order Phasmatodea; family Phasmatidae; genus Clitarchus; species Clitarchus hookeri. Next base: position 35,602 of record NQII01006758.1, read on the forward strand.
ATTGGAACGCTGTTGGTAAGCCCCGGCATGGACGAATTTGAGCCAATAACTAACATATGAGGAAATAAGGAACAAATCCCGGCCTATCTGTTATGAGGTAAAACTGGAGCAACAGCCAATGAACAACTAACTGAGGCTCTAGCATACAAAGGACAGTGTAGACTAGCTTGTTAAATGAATCCGCGAAATTTCCGGGTTTCTAACAATTAGCTTCAGGGTTTGTGTTCTGAGAGAGAATGAAGCATTCGTAACGTATGGCAGTAGTAGGTGGTAGTGTTTACAAGGAAGGTCATAGGTCACTGAGCCTTGCAGTGTACAGTCCCTGCCAAAAAATAATATTCATGTGCGTTATTTAGGCCTACACAATTTTGTACACTTTGTCCGAATCGGTTACCTATTTTTCCTAGGATATTAATTTTAAATTATGTTTTTACACTCGAAAGGTAGTTATTATAAAACATTCCCTCGGCCTCTCTTCCCTTCCACCTCTACCACTCAGAAAAAATTCTGTGATTATTATGCAGTAGCATGCCATTAATAAATACATTAACTTGTTTAGAGTCAAATAATTATAATATGTTCGCGGTTTCTTCCCACTTTTTGAATCAAACCTTTGAAAATTCATTACATATATGATGTCTTTAGTTGTTTCCTAAATATACCGTGTATATATAGAGACCTGAAGAATTCGCGGATTCATTTTAGGACAAGCTAGAATTCAAAACACATGCGTTTATATAACTTAATCGATTGGCCCACGCCGTATTTGACACTTCCTGGAGAATGCTGGTCCAATCGTCGCCTTCCACTGTGACAGCAAGCAACCAATGTGCAGTTGATGTCAGCATATTTTTCTTTTCATTATTTAATATATTTTTTACCATGAATTGGAATTTCATTTTCTGCAAAACAAATTATGTATTTTCCTTTCTTACAACGGTTGGTACCAGTGAAGATCGCGTATATGTTTTGTTAAGCACAGCTAGCCGAGGATACAGCTACACTGCTTCGCACACCAAATGGTAAGAATATAGGTTGTGACCTCCAAGACAAATGAAAATGAAAAAAATAAATTATATTTCTCCCTGCATTTTCTCTCCGCTTCTACCCACACACGCAACATATTCTCTCTCACTCACACAACAATTGTATATCTTTGCCCCCCCCCCCTCCACCAAACTAGTTCTCATCCTAGTGTTCTCTTAACCTTTAGCAGAAAATGTGTAGCCAAGCATAACCTGAAGACAATACTGCATATTGTTTAATGCATATACAAAGGAGCATTAATATATTCCTACTTTTATACGTATTTACTTACTAACCTATTGTAGACTAATATTTCTGAGCATGTTCAGGAAAAATAGGAGTTTGGATTAAAAACTATTAATTCAGTAGTAAATGTGTAATGCAAATAAATGTTTGCTGATCATTGTTTTGTCGTTTTTGCGCCTCAGTTGCGAAATATTATTTATTGGACAAATCAACACTGAATATTATTTGTCATCGTCACAATCACAACGCATTTGAGCATTCATGCTGAAAATTCTGTATAAATTGTATTCTTCCCGCAGGGTATTGCTCCATACCTGTGTTTTTGCAACACGTCACTCCACCATATGGCATTCGAGCGCAACCCTTTTTTTTATTAACAGTTTGCTGTCACGCTGTGTTTCAGAAGAGAAAAGCACACAGTAAGGCCAGTGGGGACTCTGGAAATGTTTTGCATGTGTAACGAACTGATGGAAATCACGCTGGTAATCATTCTCACCGCCTTTGGGTTTTTTCCGTTACGCCAAAGCCACAATTCCGTTCGTCAGTATTAGCACGCCTCTCAATATCCCTTTGAATATGTATGATAAATAAATTTCTATGCAAAAAAAAAAAAAATTAGCCAGAAGAGAAAATTCAAGTAAAGTATGCATGGCATTGTTTGTCATTTTACATTTGATTTCGTTGTGATAAATATAGTCCATTCACGGTTACTTCTAACTTTTCTGAAGCCTTGCTGAAGTTCTACTTCCAGGGTATTCCTCCGCCTAATGAAAAAAGAGCTGAAATATGCCTAAACAATTACACCAAATGGACAACGCACCGCATTCGTGAGCACTCAGCGTAATAATATTTTACTTAAGAACTATTTCCTACTGGGTATTACCAACACACATATTTTCTCCCTGTTTTATTCATATTGATTATAAATTAAATATATTAATTAATATACAAAATAAAAGTAAAAGTATAATTTAATAAAAAAATAAGGTAAACTTTTTTTATGCAAACCCAAGTATTAAACGATTGCGATAAAAGACATAGGCTAGTTAGGAAGCAATCAAACACGTTAACCATTGGGTGATTTTTCGAAGGTTTGATTCAAAAAGTGTGAATAAAGTGCGAATAGACTAGAAAAATATTTTCATTGCTATAAAATCTTGAAATTTTTTATTTTTGCACACATTTGGATTTAAAGAATTAATCATCCTTATAGCAAAAGTAAATGATAGTGCTTATTTTGCACGGACAATTTCACGAATAAGTATGAAATAATCTAAACCTACGTGTAAAAATGGCGTACACGTTTACTTCCGATACCTAGGATTAAAACTAAAGAGACTTCAATACACAGGTTGCCTTTAAACTATTTAAATTTCTGTGAGTTGTTAACAACGAAGAAAACATTAAAGTACGTTGTCGTAAGGACGAAAAACATCCAGTTCTGTAATAAAGCTGAGATACTCGTATTCGCCGCGGAAAAAGAATTTCTATTGATTTCAAAGCACTCGCTGATCACACCCTACCGTTACTTTTAAAAAACAGTAAATAAAGAACGCTTTCATTACTAACGTGACCTGAATACAAATAAGGAGTTATAAAGAAAACCGTTTCTGGGGCAAGGAAGTGAAGATTCTTGTGCAATGATGCTACTGTCTGGGTAACTTACGCCACCTACGGTTATAGAGTACCAACTTTTTAAATACGATAAGCATTATTACCATGTTTGCGAACTGGTAAAAACATATAGAAACCTCAGGACAGTAATATTGCAACTCAAAATGTGTTTTTTTTTCTGAATTACCTTTTTTTTTATTTTAAAAATGCCGTACTCAAATGGATTGTAAGACTACATTTTCCCACGCCAAAGTATAACAGTCAGTATTTCAGTTGTAAAACTTTAACAAGTAACAGAGATTTCTCTACTGCATGTTGTAAGGTGAATAATAAACCAATTAGACTTTTTGAGTTGTAACTATCTTGTACTGAGGTATCGATATGTGCCTACGTTCATCTTACAATATTCCGTAAGTGTTCATTCATGGATGGTTATTTTCCTAACTACGAACTTTGGGTTCATCGGCACACCTTTAAATATTCTGTACAAGCGAAATAAAATAATATAAAATAAAAAGTAAACCAATTACGAGTGCTTGTTCTTAAAGCGAGCATTATTAATCGCCGTCTAGTTTAGGGAACTAGCGGTAAAACTGAAATTAATAAGTAAATAAAGTCGGTTTGAAGTCATTCGTTGAAGTCTTCAAACATGTAAACAGTACAGCCAACAAACTAAAAGCAGATTAACTACAAAAATAACAGTAAAAAAGCAATTATCATCGTAGTACTGATTCAGCGGAAATTCGAAAAATCATAATCAGCAACAAAAAATTAATGAGTAAATAAAGTCGTTCAACGAATGACTTCAAACCAACTTTATTTAAAACTTAAACAATTAAAGCATTAGAATAAGGTGGTAGGCCTGCAGTGACCCGCCACTGGAACTGACAGAAAACTTCCGTTTTCACAGCTTCATATAAAAAAATAATTTAGAGGTTCTATATAATTTACGTCCATTCAAATTTTAGTTTTGTGTGCGACAAGAAATCTTGGACAATGGCATCAATAGTAGTGGCAGACTTTTTATTTTCAGAGAGGCGGCAAATCTTAAACTTTCCGCGATGATACCCACGTTCGATTTAATCTTCCCTCTCACTTTGTGTGTGTGTGTGTTTGTGTGAACTGTGCGTGCGATTATGCATAAATGTAACACATTTTTTTTAGTTTATGTAAGTCGATGGTATAAAAATTAAGGTAAAGTTTTGAAAGCCCTAAAAAAAAAAATTAAAAAAATTGTAGATTAAATATTGTTACTACAACACCAGTAAATACAATATAATTTTAAAAGTGAGGCCAGCAATTCCATTATATGTTCTTAATATGCATTATAAACTGAATTAATGACCTATCATTGTCTGTTACCCCGAGGGACGACACCCCTGCAGGCTGAAACAAAGGAGGAACGGGGTACTGCCCCCTTACTCGGCAACTTTGATTTCAACTACAAGCTCTCGGTAGGTATTAGGTGTTTTGGAAGGTCATGACGAACGTTTTGCGGATGTTCACTAAATTCAAACTGCTTAGGTTCAACACCAGCGATATTTATTCTGGGCGTTAAGATGGCCGCCTGGCTGAAGGTATTCTGTGTGTCTGAGTCTCCCATAATAATGGAAGCGTCAAGGGCACCGCTTACCTGCTGGCAGCTAATGTAAATAGGAAATCCCATGTTAAGGAAATTTCACCTCAGTGAGTTAATTTTAAAGATAGGCGTCTTAAAAAAAATGTAATCTTAGCACATTTTTTTAGGAGAAGATTGCTACAGTGGATATGTTCCCATAACATGCATAGAATATTTGCAAGAAACTTTTAAAAAATTATGTCTTACAAAAAAGTACATATTGCCTTTCTACGCGGAAATTATACGATCGTAGGGATCTTCTACAAATTCACGAATAATACATATTTGTAATTAACACGCTCAGGCGAAATTTCCTTAACATGGGATTTCCTATTAGAATTTTGCAGCTGCCATTTGGTAGGCAGTGCCCTCACGGGCGACCCAGACACGGCAATGAGTTCTCTCGCCGCCTCTACGTGCGAGGGGCTGGAATGGCGTGTAGTCTTTCCGTGGGCAACGCACCCATATGAGAATTTCAGCGGCAACAATGTCATTTTATGACGTAATAATAAAGTAAGTGTGAAGTACGTTCTCATAAAACTTTATAAAGATTTTGTACAGTAACGTTCACAACTACAAAAATAAAATAAAAACAACGTTTTAACAATTTTCACTCTTAAAAAAATGTTTAAAGAAAAATGGGGTTAACGAAAATTGTCATAAATAGTAATTTATCACTATCGAAAACATACATCCCTCAAACACGTTGAGCGGTATTTCAATAAACGTTTTGTGGTAAAGCTCTACATGCCATTGATGGCCTAGGCGGGTGAGGTGGCCCATCCCTTTCAAACTAGTTTACGTAAATCGATGTTTACGTATCTTGAGTAAGTAAATTTTCTGAGAATTTTTTATTTTCCCCAGTAAAGTTAAAAAATAATCTATTACCTAGTGCCACCACTTTTTTATTTTTATCCTATTATATTTATTTTAAAAATTGTAAAAAAATATTTTAAAAAAATAAAATTTTTGGGTTTTCTTGCCCAGTTTCCTTAAGAAAAAGAAGTGGAATACAAAGTGACATCTGCACTTCAAATAATTGTCTTGCATTGCGAGTCATAATATCCCAATGTTACATATCTTATTATCGATAAATCCAGCTTCCTGGGAACTCATGTACGCGTGACGTAAGTCTTGAGGGGCCCGTCGCAAATGCTTACTTGGGGCATTTAACAATTTTGACTAGGGATTCCCTTTAACCCTCCGCTTCGCCCCCTTTTCAGAAATTTCTCGTTTTTGTGTCATAATTTCGGATTCGTAGTAATTACTGACCATGCACGATCATATGAAAAAAAATTTATTTTACGAGTTGTTTAATATTTTTGTGCGTAATTTTCATTATGAGTTATCCGCTAGTTGCAAAAAGTCAGGAACATATTTATATTTTATCAATAAGTTTCTGCCTTTTTGCGAGCAGGAAATAACGCTCAATAAATTTAGATGCAAGAATATAGAAATATTAAAATATAAATTTTCTATAATCAAACATTTCCAACAATACGTCTGAAACAGAAATTATGACACGAAAAAAAAGAATGTCTGCATAATAGGTGAAGCTGAGCCTTAACCCTTTCAGAACCTCTTTAATGTACGGTTCCAGGTGTTGCAAACAAGATATTTATGATGCGTGCTGTAATTCAGTAGAGACAACACCTGCTTCGCTGTCAAGAGTCGGTGAACTGTTTAGGTTATATGTTTGGCTACAGTAATATGAACCAATTGCGACCTAGACCAGTACAACAGTTCGCGAATAATTTACCCACAGGTAAGATCATTGGTTATCAAGCTTCGCAGTGTGCACTACAGACCAAAAATTATCTATAGGCCGTTCACGGTAAAGTGAGCGCTTTTTAAAGCCCTGGCAACTGGAATAATAGTAAATAAATGTATTTTTATTGTAGCTTCCGATATCAACTTTTAAAAGTGGTGAAATCTATACACTGTATTTATTAATTACATGACAAATTTTATACCAAAGACAATAATTGGTTGAAAAGTAAAGTAGAGAAGGGCCTTAAATAGTGCTCACTTGACCACGAACACCTTTATAAACGTACGCAACTGTGTGCACTGGATGAGAACGGGTTAGGGCAGCGAGACTGTTGGTGCTGTGTGGGTGCCCGGTGTCTGGTGTGGTGGTGTGAGTCGAGCCGGCCTGGAGTATCGATTGGCCGCGGAGGCAAATCACAGCCGCGGACACCTCGGTGACAGCTGCGAGTGTGATCGCGTTCACGTGGCCATTGTTATTTTCCGCGCCACCGCGGCGTCTGTCGGCANCTGTTCCGCAACGCTTGCATTCCGGTGCCGCTCCGTTCTTACCTCATTTCACCCTAATCGGCTCTCGAAACTTCGTTGTTAAGTGCCTCCCAAATTTCTGCAATCTCTCAACAACCCTTTATTCTGGAGCCACATTATAGCCCCAAGTAAGGTTTATTATACTCAGGATAGGAACAAAACGTGATTTATCATTGGAATAAGTCGTAATGTTACAAAAAGGTAACTTTTAATTTAAATTTTAAGTTACATTAATTATAAAAGACAAAGGTTTTAATTAGTTACGAACATATTTTATGTTTGATTTATGATTTTAACAATTATCCTGTTTTTTTTAACGCAGGACATTGAGAAAATCTAGTACATATGCGGCACTAGCGCTTACCTAGTGGCGAAAATTTTGGTTGCCAATCTTTTAACATTGATCTTTCCAACTAGTAGTAGAAGTAAACCTTGGCCTGAGAAACACGGCACGACACGATACGACAAAAACCGTAGTCACGACGCGACGGATAAGTTTTCAATGTGACTGCTTGAATTTACAGCCCGACAGTTTACTCACGCGGCACCAAAATTATGATTTTCGTGATCATTTTGTTGGCGCTGATAAACGAAGATAGTTTCAAGGGCGTTGGGCAGATGGGAAATTTGGAATACATCATGGTGACAAAGTGTTATATCTAAGGCTGTAGCACAGGTAAAATTGTTGTTTTTACGAGTTAAATCCATCGTCTAAATGCGAGGTAGACAGACTCTTCGTCTCTTACGCATGTACCGAAGACTGACCGACACCAAAACAACAGAAGTGTCAAACTCACATGGTCAACAGTGATGAACGTGTTTGTTTATATCTTGATTTTCAAAAGACAAGCACTTTTAGATTAATAAATTACTTTCACCAGTTTCAATCTAATTAAACTGCAATACAGATTGGTATGGGGAAGTTCACAACATCTCAAAGCACTTGTTTATCAAACATTGTTCTAACAACATATCCTACCCACGTCGTTTATGAACGTCGTGTTGGCAGCACAGCAGTTCAGTGTTGAAGCACGGAGACTTGTTATGCGCAGCCAGCGAGATTGCTCTACCCCATATTCACTCTATGCTTATATCCAACAAGTTTCAGAATGTTTTTTGATTTTAAGCTGCATATTTGCCACAGTGGGAAAGTTTGTAATTATCTGTTGTTTTTTTTTTCCTTAACGGGTTTTACAAAGTTTTCCTGTCCGTTTCAGTACTTCTTTTTCGTCTGTAACGTTATCTTTTTTAATTGTATGCCTAAGTCCTTTTGCCTTTGCTCTTTCGGTTTTCATGGCTTTTTTCTCGTCAGTTATGTTTTCGCAATCTTTAATCTGTTTCATTAAATCTTCAGGGGTCAGTGCTGTATTATTGAGTTTAAATTTTTTTTGTCTTTGAGTTTATTAGGTTCATTTTTGGGGTGAGGGCATTGAGAAGAACTTCTCGAAAAGTAGTAATTTTATGACAATTACTAGGGCGTTGTTTTTGGCGTAACTTGTCCTGAAGATGAGGCACTAGTATAATTACTGTTCAAATATAGCTTCCTGTTACGACTACCAGTTTTTTTTGTCTGTAAACTCATGGTCCTGGCAAACCTAAGTAAAGGTAGGTTTATATGCGTTTCAGACCTCTGAGATGGTAATTGTTCTTCTTGTAGATGTAAGTTGTGGCTAGAATCAATGCTGCGAACTGGAAGTACAATGTTATCCACCGCCTCAGCTTCTGCCGTTGGAAACTCATTGACCTCTAGGCTTACTGCAAGTGTCGAAGTTGTCATTGATAGATCAAGGCCTCCCGCCGAAGTCGAATTGTTGTTTTCTACTTCAGGCGGAAATGTTCCCTCTGCTACAGCCGGTGTGTTGGAACAGTTCACATTGCTATGACAAAGCTGAGGTGGTGGTGGCAACTTTTTGAGGGCGTTTTCCAGATTTACAGGCCAGATACCACTTGATCTAAAACCTTATATGATATTGGCTGCTAGGAGGGCACCTTTTTCTCTAATTTCCTTCATAAGAGAGGGAAAGATCTCCTTGTTTATTGATTTTTGAGATGATCTTCTTCTATGTTCTCTTTTAACTTTCGTCCATACTTTCTTAGCAGGTCCAAAAACGGCTACAACGAGTGGTTGAATCTTTTCAGAAGAATGTGCTGGCAGTGACAAAATGTGAACATTGTTTTCTATTGCCATCTTGCTAATGCTCAGCTGAATATGGCTCTTATGACCATCATATATCCCTCAGATGGGCTTTTGCCAGTCCTTATTCCACTCAACCAACTAAGAGAAGTAGCATTGGAAAGTTTTCTTCTCTTGCCAACCATTATCAGATGACACATATTCTTCCCCTTCGGGATAATTCAATCACCAGATATAATATAAATATTTACTTTTGTAAATAACGCAAGAGGGAACATGGCCATTGGCTGATACTGTTTGCACAACAGAAAAAGTCTCTTTTCCCTGAGCCTACTTTAATGAGCTGAAACTATTGTTTCGATGTATGAAGTATAACCTTTCTCATCTACATTTATTATCTGAGCTGGATTTCTGATATTCAGTCTTTCTACGTGCTCTTGTAACATGTAAAAAAATTGTAAATGACTTAACAGTAGCACATTGAGCACGGTCTTTTTGAAGTGCTTCGGCATTCCGATCTTTTATTTCAGCATATCTCTTGAAGAAATTCATCAACCATTCTCTACCAGGTCCACTGTTCCCCTGCGAAAATGTATTTTCTAGCTTGTTTATTGAAAAGTAATATTGAACTGCGTGTAATATTTCTGATCTTGTCAACGGTTGTTGGATATCACTAAGGAATGTATTATGTGTGGCTAATTCATCTTCAATGTACTTAGGAATTAACTGATTCCTTCCAGGTCCTTTGAATTCATTCGCTGTCTTTTTTTGAGCAAGGTTACGATTTGTACTTTCAGGCACATTATGAGCTTTAGCTGCTTGATAAATACTACTCATGCCATCTTTAACACAGGCCACTGAAGCTTGAAGTTGTTCTAATTTATATTGTACAGCACGTTTCTTTTGGTAATTACGAGGCATTTTGTTTTGCACAGTTCAACCACTAATTAAGCTTCACACTATAACAGCACTTCTTCAGTAACCTAAAACAAAACAAAAACAAAAAAGTAAGTGTAACCACCATGCAATCGTGCAAACACAAAAAATTTCCCTGCGTGGGGTAATTTGGTTCCTCCATAGTAGGGTTACTTGGTGGTACTTAATAAATTTGGAAAATGAGTTGAAGGAACCCTGGAAATACCTTAAACAAGTTGTTTTTGAAATTATTAAAACATGCTTATGAAAATATACTGAAAATAAAAGAAAAGCACCAATTTCCCCACAATGGGGTAATCTGGGGGTTACATCTCCCCCTTTTTTCTCCTTATTTTAAATTAAAAACATTCCATAGAAATTAATGTATCTCAGAACATTCTTTTTTAAGTCATGACAATTTTGGTCAATTTTGTACAAAGCTGTGTTGTCCTCAAAATGTTTTATAGTAGAAAAACCAATTAAAATATAGATTCGGAATCATAAAAAAATCGGTTTCCAAACTTTTTTTTGTTAATTCTATAGTAGATATTTGAACAGAAACTTTTTTCTATTGTTTCCAAATGTATAAGCAACCTTTTGGCATATGTATAATTAATCTAAGTAACATAAAAGTGTAAAACATTTTTTTGGTAAAGTTTTCCTCCAATTTACCCCACCACGGATTTACCCCATCTTACTACTTACTGCTGTGAAAATGTTTTCCTTGTATATCAAATGTTGGGTTTTATACTCCATCTCGGTGTTCTGATTTTTGTGTATAGCAGTTTAATTTTTACGTTTTCTGAAACGTCCTCGTCAAAAAGACATTAAAAAGCGCTGCAAGGAAGGTGCCACATAGACCTTCTCCTTTGCCTCCCCCCCCCCCTCACTCCTTATCCGCCCTCAACCAAACATTTTCCATCTCGTGGAAAGACGCGCTCGGAAAACTCGGCGTCATCGAAGATGGGAGAATATTCTGTGGAGGTTTACCTTGAAGGAGGTATCGTCGCCTTTCGACTTGAATACATAGGCCATGAAGATGGATACCAGCCGTCACATACTTCTATCGTAACAGTTACTAGCCTCTTAAGAAATATATTTTGAGAAATATTGTTGTAGCCACGATCTAAGAAGAGCAGCTCTAGACACTGAAGTGAAAAGCAGTCACCTTTATTAACCGATTTAGTTCGGGAAATAGCTGAAAAGCGCTGCTATCAAACAAAAGTATACAAGCAATTACAGTAGTTATACTTAAAATAATTATATCGACTATTTGAGAATATATTTAAACTGTTTATGTTTGGTACGTTACATTAATGCAATTTTGGAAGCTTGAGAAAATCAGTATGCCGTCGATACTTATGAAAACAGCGTTTTGTATGACAATAGGTCCTTTACTTCTTACCTCCTTGGGATTATCCCTAGACAAACAACGCAAAATCACAATACCTTGATGTCAGCGCTCTGCGGCTACTTCATGAACTAAATCGGTCAAAATGAATGACAGTTCGCGAACTTCAGTAGACAGGAAAGTGCCAAGACTTGTCCTCCTACCGAATGTGGTTGTAACTTTCCAGGTGCTCGCCATTCTGCTATGCAGTTTAATAAATCTCTGGTTGTACAAGATAATGTGATTGATCACTAGAGTTCTGTGAATTTCGCAAATTCTTTCTGTTGCCTATAATCGTGCGTTGATTTCGTGATTGCACCGCAGCTGATAGTACACGCCCTCCTCAGCTAGTGATGAACCAGAAGACGTGTGGTGACCGCATCACGTGCAGCACAGTCGAACGAAAAAAGAAGCTCCCCACGAACGAGTTATCGAGTTGTCGAGTCGAATGGAGAGAGATAGAATTTGGCGGCTCTTGACATCGGCCTATTGAAAGCCGATGAGGGTGGAGCGAGGTGTGTGTGGAGCAGCTCCGGAACGAAAGAGCAGGGGAAACTGGAAGATCCGCGAGAAAATCCGCCGATCAGCGCCATCGTCCGGCACGATTCTAAATAGTTGTGACGTGAGCATGCAACGAACCCAGAACGTTTTTTTCACATCTGACTATCGAAACTGGAATCTTCAACAACAACGCAATCAAGCTGTCTTAGGAAGCCTCCAGCAAGTGGACATATGTTCTCCCATATTTGGTTTTCCTTCCCTTATTTGTAATATATTGATCCTTTTAAAATTGTTCTATTACTTTCAGCGATTCATGAGGGTAGCTTATCCTCACGCCTGTCTGAATACAGCCATGACTGAACCAAGACAATGTTAGTAATATCAGAACTACTTTCAGTAAATTTGTTCACTAATTTCGTGAACACCGTCTGATTTTTGCACGTGTTTACAGTAAGACCTTCACAATATATCATTTGTACACTGGGCGAAAGATAGACGGAGGGAGGTTAAAGTTTGTCAGTTAAATGCTTCTTAAAATAGAACCAAACAAACACGTAATTTTAATACAAACATATTGAAAAATGGATGAAACACTATAAACAAATATTTAATTTTTGCTTCTGCTAATTGAATACAGAGCTGTATTAATTTAAAAATTTTATCTGAGAGAACACAGCATGAGTCTAGGGGATTATTTATTTGTAACAAAAGTTATTAATTGTTTGGAGTTATAAAAAAATTGTTGTTGGCTCAAACAACGTTCACGGTGTGTTTGCTGAGAATTCATTTTGCATTACTTCAACTGAACTGGAACCATTGAACAAACACTAAATAGCAATAAACAATGCAAATATGGGATTTCGTTTTGACGAGCACGCTACTGCTTTACACTTATGTGTTGAGGCGGCCGGAAAACGATGTTTGGCAACGGCAGAATTGTCATCGCTCAACCTATGAGTGCATTTGAATTTATTTTTAGAATATCAGCAGCCCCCTTGATAATCGAAGTAGCTACTGAACACTAAAACACTTTTTCCCCCATATCTATGAAGACTGGTAGGTTTTTTAAAATTATATTTTGGCCTTTACACGAAATGTTTAGCCTACTAAGGAGGTCATAGGGATTCTTTGCAAACATCTGTTCTGGCTGGGAATCAAGTTCATTCGCTCCTGGAAGCATTCGCTCGCATTAACCCACTTGGCAATGTAGACAGTCAACCCAGATTGTAATACGATACCCCCATAATGCGCAATTTCTACTACTGAAACGAATAAAAAGTAGCATCCGTTTTAAAAGTAGGGTATGAATGGAAGATATGAAATCAGACTTACGTTTAATGAGGCCGGTGTAGCAGAATATTCTTACCCCTTTTTAAACACCTCTTAAGCAAGTGGGCGGGGAATTACGATGTTTCGTATTTAGAAACTGTACTGGTATTTTACCGAAATGGTATTAGTAAACCTTTTGAGAAAACAGTCTCTTACGAATCTGGCTTTAATTACTTTCCAAATGACGGAGTGGGGTGGCGCAGTGGTAAATCTTTGGGCTCACATTAGGCCAGAGCTCCACTAGCAATTATTTGCTGCTTTTATGAGCAGTATTTTACTGTCTGGAAATGAGAAGCACGCTTTTCCCCCGATGCGGCTATATTAGCAGTATTTTATTGAGACAGTACAAATGACAGCGGAAGGTTCAAGGTCGTGCAGAGTTCCATTTTGTTGCAGTAATGTCATGCATGCGCCCTGGCTCCACTTGAAAGTAGTTCACTGCAAACCGCTGCCTTGAGCACCATGAAGTGAGTCTTTCTTCAACTGCGTTGTGTATCGTTGTGTTTTATACAAATGATTATTGTTTCTTAAACTGGAGATTCACATTTAATTAATAATTATTGAAGTTGAGAAATATCCGGTTCTTTATAATCCTGAGAACGAACAATATGGGAATAGAAATTAAATATTGTAGCATGGAAGAAAGTGATTGAGGCCGCCGTCGGTGAAATGTACCAGACATAGAATTAAAAACAACGAAGTTACATAGGTAAGTAAATAAAATAACACTAAATACTTATTCATATAGGCAGTTCACTTGCATATTACATCTAGTAAATTCGTAAAACATTACAATTTACTTTCTATTATAGCGTATAGTTTGATCTGGAAAGAAACCATTTTGTTTTAAGTATTTTCCATTGAACTCTTTTAACTTAAATATAGTTCCTAAATATAATAGAATTTCCATTAGTGCTTATGATCCACTAATCGTGAACTCACGCATACTCGCATTGCGAAGGGACTGATCGCTCATCAGAACAAAAGTAGTGCATAAAAACATCCCTTACTTTAACACTACTGTTTGTAACTCCTAAGCCTTGAGCGGAGATACTTAGCATGACACACGTCAAACTTCCTTCAAAATTGTATCCATCTCTTCCACTAACAAAGTTATTTAGAATGCAGCATAGTTTTACAATACAATCAGCAAATTCAATGTCAACGGCAAGTGGATGATGCAGAATTCCCCATTTATTAGGCATGATCCCAAATGCACACGCTACATAAAGTCTGGCTCTAGAAAGTGTGTAATTGAAAATTTTTTTTCTACAGTGCGTAATTACTTAGGTAATGGTCTCAATGCATTTGATATTACAACAAATGCTTCGTCAGCCACAAGAACAAACGGAAGGGACTTGCGAATTATTTGATAGTGGTCTTGGCATAGGTTTATTTAAATTGCCCAAATAAAATTGTTGCCCAAAAGTTGTGGATTTCAGCACATTTGAATAATTTAACCTTCCCTGCGATCAAACATTTATATAAACAAAACTCTACCCTGCATCTGCCACAGCCATTAACACCATTGAAAAAAAAAAATGTTTGTGATTGAAAATATTATTTCCACTTACTGACGGTGAAACTATCCGAATATACTTACCATCAATTGTTGCATCTGCGCAATGTGGGAAATTTGCCTTTGTTTTTAATTTTGGTTATATTTCAATCCAGTCCTTTTCTGTTGTTTCTTGTAGTCACTGAATAATCTGTTCAATAATGCGTCACATGTGTCTTTAACAATGTTTCGTATCGTTTTACGGCCGATGAGGAATTGGAAGGACAGTGACCTTAAATTAATAAAACTGCACGAATTTACTTTCATCATGATTACAACAACTCTGTATGAACTTATTGCTCTATTTGTTTGTTTGGTATTTTATAGGCAAAGAAGTTCAAGAAAGGTGGATAGTAATGAAATATACGTATTTGAGATCCTTGAAAACCCAAACTTTGAAAAGTGGGAGCGATACTTCTGAAAGAAGACCTTACATTTATCACCACCAGATGTCATTTCCTTCTTCCATAATTGGAAATCGGAGTCAAATTTATACACAATAATTAAAAAGGAACTATATTCTTCTACACTTATGTTTCTTATTTTTTACAAAACTACTGTCTTGTGTCTTTTTCTACGACCAGTGGTTCATGGGAAAAAGAAAGTAACGCTGAATGAAATGACGATGACGTACAAGTTCGTGAAGATGATCGACCACCTGCAGTCATGCCGAGAGTTTCGTGTGCCAAGAAGAAAAAGGAGGGTTTTCAGACTCAACTCGTCAAAGGAGAATCGAAATGCAAATCAGGTATCTTCCGATATAACTGCACCATTGCCATCCTAGGACAATGAGGCTGGCAAAATGTTTTTGTTATCGCTACTGCCAACAATGAAAGCATTAAGTTTTCACGCTTTATTAGATTTGCAGATAAAAGTAATGCAGTTACTGCAAGGATGTTTATCCGATGGTAAAAAAATTACTTAACCAAACACCTGTTGTTATACGCCAGCCTTCAACTTCTCGGAATACAAATACTTCCCACAACACCACAAACTTCAATGCAGCCGATACCGCCTCACCCAAAAAGAACAAGTTTGAACCCCCTGTTGACAACAAAATTTCCATCACATTCAACAAGTCAACCAGTGGTATCTCTAATACGTGACAATATCTTATCTCGTACTGACACTATTCAAGTTCTGACTACTCGGTGTTGTCTTTTTTTTTACTTGTTATTAAAAAAAACATTATTTTTTGTACAAAGGCATTGGTTTTGGTAGTACAGTGAACAAAGGCATCTAACAAAGTAATATTAATTCTGTATTTCTTACATTACCTTAATGTAACTCACAATTTTTCTTCAACTCGTATGCATTCTCTTTGGCTGAGTGTTCGTTTTCTCAATGCTGCCAGACACAAAATAAAAACAAACTAAGTTCCGGACATCCGGTAATACTAAAAAAAACTACTTGTCAGGGTACTTTCTAAGTTTGTGGTGTAGAGTGAAAAACATTCCTGCANATTACTTAACCAAACACCTGTTGTTATACGCCAGCCTTCAACTTCTCGGAATACAAATACTTCCCACAACACCACAAACTTCAATGCAGCCGACACCGCCTCACCCAAAAAGAACAAGTTTGAACCCCCTGTTGACAACAAAATTTCCATCACATTCAACAAGTCAACCAGTGGTATCTCTAATACGTGACAATATCTTATCTCGTACTGACACTATTCAAGTTCTGACTACTCGGTGTTGTCTTTTTTTTTACTTGTTATTAAAAAAAACATTATTTTTTGTACAAAGGCATTGGTTTTGGTAGTACAGTGAACAAAGGCATCTAACAAAGTAATATTAATTCTGTATTTCTTACATTACCTTAATGTAACTCACAATTTTTCTTCAACTCGTATGCATTCTCTTTGGCTGAGTGTTCGTTTTCTCAATGCTGCCAGACACAAAATAAAAACAAACTAAGTTCCGGACATCCGGTAATACTAAAAAAAACTACTTGTCAGGGTACTTTCTAAGTTTGTGGTGTAGAGTGAAAAACATTCCTGCACTTTTACTGTTCTTTAGAAGCGGATTGTATTCGCCATTTTCTCTGGCGCAACCACATGACCAACAACACACACAAAATAACTTTTACAAAAAAGGATAGCCTTGCCATTTTGATTTACGATATGACGTACGACAAACGCCAACAATTAAACAGTGATAACAATAACACGTTTTTTAATCGTTCTTGTCGCTGTGCATCCACTTCATCCGCTGCCTGGTACTGCAGCGTAGCCAGGACTCTGATCAAGCAGTGGTTTAAAGAGAGCGGTAAATGATGTAGCCACCCTGTTTTACTGCAGAAAACATGCAGTAAAATACTGCCCATAAAAACAGTAAATAACTGCTAGTAGGGTCCTGGGCTTAGGGAGGACTTGGGTTCGAATCCAGGTCCGGCCACACTGATTTCAGTTTTCTATGGTTTCTCGAAATCACTCCAGGCGGATGCAATGATGATTACTTACCGCTAAAGGAATCTGCCATGGCCGATTCCTTTTCCGTTCCTGCTTTTCTGAGCATCTTTCTCCGCCAGTAATGATCTTGCTTTCGACGCAACGTTAAGCCCTTAACTATGGTACATTGGCTGTTACCTTCCTACTTTTCTGAAGCCCGGCTAAAGTTCTACTTGCAGTATATTCCTCCGCCTCGTGCAAATAATGCCTAATCGAGTGTAGGAAATTAGACCATAGGGACAACCCACCGCATTCGTGCGCATCCACTATAATAATATTTTCCATAAGAACTATTTCTTACTAGGTATTATCAACACACTTATATTCCCCCTGCTGTTATTCCTATGAATTATAGATGGGATCATATATTTATGAATAGAATATAAGTGAAATTTCAGTGTATTCAAAAATAAGGCACATACATGTATGTTAAAACAAGTATAAAACACATGTGAATCATGAAATATTTAGGAAAGAACCAAACGCGTCATTCGTAGGGTGATTTTTCAAGAGTTTGATTCAAAAAGTGTGAATGAAGCGCGAATAGTTTATACCTACTTTCCAAATGAGAGTAGGACATTATAGCGCATGAGAAAATATGGTCCGTGGAAACCTTATCAATTAATATAAAAGAGGATGTTTAGGGGACTCACGATGAAAAAAATATGGGGAAGTACTCTATAGTTGTAATTTCTATAAATAGTATAACCTCGATTACCCGTTTCTCATTAATTCCTGTTTCCGATGCACGGTACTGTAATATTTTATTCCGTTATTTAATTGAGTCTTCGCTGCCCTTCCCACTGAACACGCGAACACTGTTGTGCGTAGCACCAGCCGAACTCATGGTCATACATACTTGGTACTATATAACTTACTAATTACTAACTGCTTTAGCACTGCGCCTTAATCTGACAGTGTTTGTGCCCATGAAGAGGTTTTCTGGGAAAATTAAATGCATGTTCTTTGTTCGGCAGTTTTTTATTTGTGAGAAGTCCTGTAGTGTTATCCTCTAATTTTAAAGATAATCTAAAAGCTTAGTTCCATTTAAACTGAACGAACAAGAGGTTTCCTCGCATGTTGGCTGACTTACTAGCCAGTACTGTTGGCATTTTATTCTGTTGGGATTTTATACGCTCGAAGCTCGGTGAGAAGAAAAAACGCTGTATATATATGGTTTTTTTTTTTTTTTGCATTTTGAGAGATACCATCTATAGCAACACATGAAAATAATTAGGCTAGTGTATTACGATAACTAGGAGCTCTGACTTTTATTACTCAAAAATTTCTTTCTGGCGAGCAAACCACTAAGTGTGTTAATTTTAGGAATTATTTTAAGTTTGCAAATGGTACGTGGTAAGTTTATTTAACATGTTCTGAATATTGGTAGTTACGATAGGCTGAACGTTGGATCATGAAATGTATTACCGTTTTGGTACTAACAACTTTTTAGCAAATCTTTATTAAAATAATTATATAATTCTCGCCGCGAATATTTAGGTCATGGCAGGAAGTATTTTGTTACGATCACGTTGTTGCTGGTAAATTAAAGCAAATAAGTTCCCTTTAATAATTATAATGCGTGTGTTGATGTAATTTGAAGACCGGCTCTTTTTATTAGTACTGAAGTATCCATAGATTTATTAAATTTATCTTGTATTTGTATTGTTGTAACGTTGCTGGTTCATATACAGGCCAATCGAAATAGATGCTTACTGAAAAAACGCTAATTTTTCAGATCGTGAAGCATTCTGGTTGCGTTTTATTTGTGTAACCTGGCATTTAGTTTTTTAACAACCAGTAAAAAATTATTTCATTTTAACACTTCCCATGTACTAAAAAACTTGTTTTTTTTTTACTGTAGAGAAGTTTTAGCTGTTTATTTTCTCCATACCAAATACTCAATGTGTATAATCATAAAATACATTTTACAATTAGTTTTGTGCTATATGTAATTAGGCCTACTTCTGTACACCACAGATTATGTAAAAATTTTCTTTAAAAATGTTATTTTTAATTATACATGATGTTGCGAAGCATTATGAACAGAATGATCAACAGCTCAGCGGTAACAAATCTGTTCTGTATGCATGATTTCTGTGTTTAAAAATTTCGCGACTCTGCAGTCTTCGAACAGGCACGCAGGACTTATATAAGTGTATGAAAATAGTTTGTTAATGTTCCAGTTTCTTACGTTGGGGTTGCAGATTGCTTTATATTCTAGCACATGGTAAGATGTATCTGTAACTTTGCTTCGCTTGTGACTGTATTAGTAAAGTTCACTGTGACTGTGGTGACCATCCCAATTTAACGCCCACAGGATAGAGGGTTTAAACCTTTCAGTTAAAACACCTTAACTGCAACCGCTACGGCTGTAAAGAGTGCATTTTTTTTCAGTAGGTTGCTCGTTTGTGTAGCGTCTCATTCTGTTACCTTAAATTAAAATTACAATATCCTGTTTCTTACTTGTTGTGCTGATTTGAATTATTTCTGCAGGTATTTATCCACTATGAATATGCAAACTTAACCAACTGTTAACGGTATTGATGGATGTATGAAAACTGGTGGCCGAGGCAGAAACGACTGATTATCCGATGGCCTACATCGGGAATTTGAAAGAGAAAGATGACGGAGCGATCATAGGACCAGAAGAAATGGGTAAGTCTGTAATTTTTTATTTTTTGAACCTTCCCAAGGGGTTTATTAACATTACATTTTGAGCATTGAAAATATAAGAATTTTATATGCAGTTATATATACTTTTTCAATTATGCAATATATGCTGCAGATTTTCATGATTCTCATTATGAACCATGCTTTATATCCCCACAGTAAACGCAAAAATATTACGTACTGTAGTTTTCTGGCACAGCGCACCTTTTCTGTGATAACGGTAGAAATCAAAGACAGTTTTACTATAACAGAGTGCTTTATTGACAACGTTAAAATCACGAAAGTATGGCAGCATAGTTGAATACTATTATGCGAAACTTTTCTTAGAGTGTTTTATTTTATGTAGGTGGAGGAATATCCCAGAAGTAGAACATAAGCACGGCTTCAGAAAATGAATAAATAACCGCGAATTAACCATACCAGACAGTTAACGTTAACAGACCAAGATCAGTTTAAACGAAAGTAAAAAGACTCTTACACAGGCGATGATCACAACATAGGGGCAATGCATGGTATACGCCACGACACACTCTAAAAACACTTTTTTTCCTGCAACACACGTTTTGTTGCAGCAAAATAAATCTATTGTTAAATATGAACTACTGGAAAGTAGGTTTGCCAAAAAAAAAAACTTTTATTATATGAATTGCATTGTATTTGCAATAGTTCAGCAGTCTCCTTTGTGATAAATTCAGTTATTATATTTTGAACTATTACGTCAATGATGAAATTAATTTGTTATTTGGTAATTTAGCATTTAGAAATTCTGTTATGTACTGAAAACTGTAATGAACGAAAAAACGTTTTAATAATACAGTACCCTTTTCTTGGATATGCAGCAACAGTTCTTTGCTGTAAACTAATAAAATAAATTATTTTATGTGCTATAAAGGAAAAATTAATATAAAAAAATTTTATAACAACAAACCTAATTTTTTTTAACTTTCCCTTTGAATCAAGGCAATATTTTGCTAGTGTAAACAACACAGAGCCGAAGAAATGTTTTTACTTTGCTATACGCAAAACTTTGAATGTCTTTTTTTGCATTGCACTCCTCATGGTGTTACCTGAACCGAGATTAACACGTCTTTACAATCAGACAACTTCTCGAATGTCCTCGTGAGGTTGGGTCAACCCCGTGCCAGCCTCAAATCGAGAAGGATGCCCGAAATCGAAACCCGGTCATTCAGGTTTTAGAGGCAGTCATTTGAAGACAAGCTAGACTTCAACCACGTGTACAATATTGTTTCCTTCCTACACCGGATCGCACTTTGTTAGTCACGCCCTGGACACAGAGAAGATAAATACACAGAGACGAAACGGCATGGTNCCTACACCGGATCGCACTTTGTTAGTCACGCCCTGGACACAGAGAAGATAAATACACAGAGACGAAACGGCATGGCGGTACCTATGATGTGAGCATTCCCACACGCTGATTGGTTGCGCGAGGTCCTGGGAATGTGACTCCTGTCTGAATTGCTGCCGAATGCTGCGAAAGGATTCCATTGACTGGGCTGATGGCTAGCGTGTAGATTACCTAAAAGCGTTTGTTCCAAAGCCAAATTTTCTAGATTTCTTTACTCTGAATTCATTTGTCCTAAAATTATTTGTCGTTTAGTCNCGTTTGTTCCAAAGCCAAATTTTCTAGATTTCTTTACTCTGAATTCATTTGTCCTAAAATTATTTGTCGTTTAGTCGTTTGCCCTAAAATACATTTACTTTATAATCGCATGTCCTATATTAGTCTGATTTAAATGAGTTTGTCCTAAAAATACATCTGCTTTAAAACAATTCTGTCCTAAAGTCGCTTGTCCCAAGGGCATTTTTATCGTTAAATACATTCGCTTTTAAAGTCGTTTATCTTAAAATAATTTGTCGTACAGTTAACACTAAAGATTTTCCGACAAACGACGTATATTCATTTACCAGGCGCTGATTACAGAGAGCCGTTCCGACATGTCACTGGTCAAAGACGCCATTTTGGCGGTGTTTGAGGCTGCTGTTCGTTGTATAAGCTGCTGCTTTACCTCTGTATTCTTAAATATTCTGTGCCCCAGGCCACTTTCGACCAATAACGAACATGCAAGGAAACCAAGGACCCAACCCCATGCTACCTGGTCGGGGGTTAGCCTGGAGCAACCAGAGGCGTATTTTAAGGGACGGCCGACATATAATGTCTCTTGAATCTATTTGACTAAGATAATTAACACTAGTCACAGCAGTACTGTTGTGAGGATGCCTGAAAAAGCANTGTCTCTTGAATCTATTTGACTAAGATAATTAACACTAGTCACAGCAGTACTGTTGTGAGGATGCCTGAAAAAGCCAACTCCCAGAATACCAGATCCATTGTGTGCAGTCATTCCTTGGAGAGAAAATCTGTACATAAAACTCCGAAGAATGAAACTCTCTTCAGCTGTAGTAACTTGCTTAACGAAAACATTATCATCCTTAGCTAGAAGTTTACTTTTTCAGGCATCCTCACAACAGTACTGTGACTAGTGTTAATTATCTTAGTCAAATATATTCAAGAGAAATTATATGTTGGAAGGGGAAAGAAAACCATTTAGACAACGACAAATAACAAAATAAGTGGGCAGTTCAGAATATCACCACTTGGGAAATGCAAGATTCGCCTAATTATTTGATATCGGGCTGAATTTCACAGTACTGTATTTTCTCGAGCCGGCATCGTTTATNATGCAAGATTCGCCTAATTATTTGATATCGGGCTGAATTTCACAGTACTGTATTTTCTCGAGCCGGCATCGTTTATCTATTGACAGCTGCGCACATGAAACATCACTCCCTTCGTGAGTTGACTGCACGTGATTGGTGCACACAATTGTGAAGTGTGTCGAATAAAGTATGGTCCATTCACAAACGTATTTCAAATGTACTTGTGTTTAAATAGTAATGCGCCTCTAAATAATAACGCGAATTTTGCAGTTCTATACTTATCAAGATAGCAAAATGTCTGGAGCGTAGGATGTCACTATGCGTACGTAAAAATGTTTAGGTATATCCCCACAAGCATAAAAAGAACGCCATTCAACGAAAATGGTCCAGTTACAGAAATAGTGCACATAGAGAACGTTAAGAAATGGGTAGTTAGAAACATGAGAATGATACTTCTATCTTCTGAACTAAAACCCTGTCAGCTGCATGGGAAAAAATTTATGGGCAAAATATTGATTTAAAACAACACACTACTATTATTAAAATATTTTGAGCTAATTAATTTTTATAACTTCTTATACTCATACGTGAGGCGAAACAAACTTGTTATTCGTGGTAGTTGTGACTTAGGCAATTAATTCAAATTGACTAACGCAAAAATATAATTTATTAGAATGTTATGATTTGAATTTACAAAAATGATCTTACTAAGCGGTTTTTTTTTTTTTGCGTTTATAATTTCTAATGACAGAAACGACCTGTAGCTTTGTGTCGTCGACTGCGAATCTTCTAACGNTTTTTTTTTGCGTTTATAATTTCTAATGACAGAAACGACCTGTAGCTTTGTGTCGTCGACTGCGAATCTTCTAACTTCTTGGCTCTTTCCAAAGAGAAATCCCGTAGAAGTCCCTGGGAGCAACAGCCAATAAAACACTAACTGTGGCACAAGTAAAAAATGATGGCGTAGTCTAGCTTGATGCCAAATGAATCCGCGAAATTTCCGATTCTCCGAAAGCAGCGTGGGATAATAACATGCCACCGCCCGTCGCTGTATCCGCCTGGAAAATCAACAGCGATTATCTTGAGTTGTGTTTAAGTTGAGTAGTTTCGTCGGCGCTTAAAAACATAATCTTGAGTTGAGCGCCGGAAAGGGTGGGATAAGGTGAAGTTGGAGCAGCGGCGGAATGCAAGGGAGTGGGGAAACGGAACATCCCCGAGAAACCTCGTCGACCAGCGGCAACGCCCGACAAGNCGTCGGCGCTTAAAAACATAATCTTGAGTTGAGCGCCGGAAAGGGTGGGATAAGGTGAAGTTGGAGCAGCGGCGGAATGCAAGGGAGTGGGGAAACGGAACATCCCCGAGAAACCTCGTCGACCAGCGGCAACGCCCGACAAGTTCCCTACATGCNTTTTTTTTTGCGTTTATAATTTCTAATGACAGAAACGACCTGTAGCTTTGTGTCGTCGACTGCGAATCTTCTAACGTCTTGGCTCTTTCCAAAGAGAAATCCCGTAGAAGTCCCTGGGAGCAACAGCCAATAAAACACTAACTGTGGCACAAGTAAAAAATGATGGCGTAGTCTAGCTTGATGCCAAATGAATCCGCGAAATTTCCGATTCTCCGAAAGCAGCGTGGGATAATAACTTGCCACCGCCCGTCGCTGTATCCGCCTGGAAAATCAACAGCGATTATCTTGAGTTGTGTTTAAGTTGAGTAGTTTCGTCGGCGCTTAAAAACATAATCTTGAGTTGAGCGCCGGAAAGGGTGAGATAAGGTGAAGTTGGAGCAGCGGCGGAATGCAAGGGAGTAGGGAAACGGAACATCCCCGAGAAACCTCGTCGACCAGCGGCAACGCCCGACAAGTTCCCTACATGCGAAGATCCGGATGACTCCGCCGGTAATCTAACATGGTTCGCCTAAATGGGAGGCGAGTATTCTGACTACTACAAGCTATGATCTGCACGGAATCTTCCAACCGCGATACATACCCAATAACGCCGTATATACGTATTGATGCCGGTTAAGATGTAAATTAAAGTCAGTTCAATATATAAGTCGGCTTTAAAATTTCACATTTTGTATGTTGCGGGAATATTCTTAGTGGAATATATTACCTACATGTCACTTGAAAACCTTTTTAAGTATTTTTAATTTCTGAAATGTTTTGCGTTTACACATTGTGTAACTAGACATACGCTAATGGCGCTGTAAAAAAATACATCGTCATATATTTTTACCAAGCAGCTATCTAGCTTGAAGACATTATATTCCTAAGTGATATTTTCCCCTTTTAATAACTTAAAAAAGTTATTTATAATCTTGTGTCAAGCAGGACGACTTTACTCTTTTGAGAACAAGCAATTATAATAAATTGAAATATTAGGTACAAACAAAAACAATGGTATCTGAACGGTATTGTCTTAATTATTTTCATTATATGCTTAGTAAAAGTGGTTCTCCAATAATTGAAATTATAAAATAGGAATCATTTCATATTCAACAGTAAAAAGAAAGCGTAAAAAGTTTTCTTTTGCTGTTACATCCTTTTTTAATTATGTCATAACATATTTTATCAGTACAAATTAACTTATTCCTGCAAGTGACTGAGTTTTATACAATTTGCGGGTTCCGAAAAAAGAAAAAAAAATCACAATTCAGACATTTCGTTATGCAAAATCTATTGAAAATGGTGTGGCCGCTGTGTTTGGTGTGATTCTCTGTAATTCATTTATACATATGCTTCACTATAATTAATACTCCGTCATGAAAATTCAAGAAATTCGCCTATTGACATAAAACGGTTTGCTCATTCTAAACATTATTCGGTAACCATGGTAAATCGTAAGATGGATTATAGCAAACACGAAAGTTTCGTATAATGGTACATTCATATACGCCATAGGAGAGCGCTGCAGAAGCTATTCGTATAACCTTATGGACAGACCTCAATACTGTGCTAATTGCATAACACGCACTATATACTTAATTAATCTTTACTTTTAAGTTTTCTGAAGTCCTGCTAAATTTATACTGACGGTTATTCCTTCGCCGCATGCCAACCAAGCTGAAAAATGCTTAAAACTTAAAACAGGGAAAACTAACTGCATTTGTGCGGACTCAGATTATTAATAATGAGAATCACTTATTACTAGGCATTACCAACACGTATACTTTTATCTCTGTTGGTATTTATATTAATTGTAAACAAAATATTTTAATATTTAAAGAAAACGTAAATTCAAGTTGAACCTAAAAAAAAGGGTACTTTAACCTTAACAGAATTACTAAACGCTTGCGGTAGGTGGAATATTAAGTAAACATACGTGGGTTGATTTTTCAAATGTTTGATTTGATAAATGTGAAGATAATGTGAACTAACTATACTTACCAGGCGTACATATTGAACAATAAACATGTCTAAAAGATGTACGAGACAGCCGTATGGACCACTGACGGAGTTTGAGAGAGGCCGGATATTGGAAGAGTCGAGAGTTAAGTAAGCGGCGCGTCTAAATGCCTGTTATTTGGGCCATTCGGAGTTCACAGTCAGTTATTTGGATGCAGCGGCCACGCGAAATTATCATAAACTGCAACACCGGTTCTGGACGATCCCTACACACCATCAGCTGGACGAATTGTTTGGATGCCAAACGCTGAAAGATACAGCGGCTCCCTATCTCACCATCCAGAGACACGTGGCGGCTTCCATAGGTCACCATGTTTCCACGCCTACTGTATGTCGAGCATTGGAAAATCAGCGATCCCGACAACCTTTATTGATTCTTTCATTAGCACGTCAACATCGTCGTCTTCAGTTGCAGAGGTGCCAGTAGATAGCAACAAAAGAATGCCGCTGACAGGCGGTGAGTTATTTAGCGGCAAATGACGTTTCTCTTTTGGAATATATTACCATTTCTCTAGAGACTGGAGGACTGTGCGTGAGCGCTATAATTCCTGGTTCACTTCGCATCAATACACAATGGCATGTTGCTCTAAGGAGCCACCGAATACGGTCGTCGTGAAAGGAGAGTTATTAGATTCTTAGCAGTACGAATAAGACGCCTTGTGAACTCATGTGCCATCTTCATTGGCAGCGTGCCCACGAGCAAGTTCTTAGCAAGATGACGCTGACCTGCTCACATCTATGTTTTTCCAGAAGATTTAATTTCATGTGTAAATAAATCCGTGGCATTCCCGATCACCTGATTTTCTATCCATGCCATCTTTGAGGACTCGGGTGGGAAGCCATATTCCTCCATTTCCAAGTGTTCGTGATTTGGGGCATAGTTTGCAAAGGCTGTATAGAGTGAGTGAAGAGAGTTGGGCTCATCGAGGTCTTGAGAGCCTTAGATGGTTAAGCGCATTAAGTGTGTCACCGCTACGAAGTACATGGCTCTGAACTGGCGTACAAAAATCTCGTTGTGCTGCGTGTAGTACATATGGGACTTTAAGCGATGGCACCTATGATTTTAATGACGGAAATTCTGTAGCAGTATTCAATGCGGAGGTTTACTGCTGCAAATCTTGCTGTACATCCCTCCAAGGAAAAAAACTTCGCGAGGGGAAGCCACCAGGAACACAACTAGAGAAGCGAAAGCTGCAACCAAGCGAGCTGCTCGGTGGATAAACGCTCTCGCCTGTCATCACCACGGATCCTCGCGCCAGCCGGTGTTGCAGCGACTTCCTCCCCCCGGCAGGAGGAAATAGGTCTCTTTGACGGAGCACCGGGGTCGCAGTGACGAGCGACGTTGCCACGTCACCCCCCAAGGTTGTTCGGGACATCGCGTTTGGCACGCGGAGGCAGACGTATTCCTGAGGAAACTCAAGGCGAGACACGGAGAGGAGCTCTGCAACCCGCTTCCTTTGAATAGTCCGGGCGCGCTCCGCTCGATACTATCACGAGGAGGTGGGAGACATGCTGAAGAGGGGTGCGCCTAAATAGGACTGGAGAGGGACGTGGGGTAAGTGGGGGGGGGGGGCTGAGTGAGACTGTGTGTTAATTTGGCTGCTGATAACANGGGTCCGTCGTAGCTTCTCCCTTTCTGGTCTCTGCCTTGCGTTTAATATTAACCGAGCCGGTGGCGATGCGCAGCTGGGGCCCTAGCGATCGTGACCACGCCGTGAGGATCAAGAGTGCTAGCTTTTCCAGTGGTGCTTCCCCCGTGCGCAAATGCGAGTAACCTTCGGTTAAAAAGTATTCGCGAATGTTATTTATTTTAGACTTGGCGCATACCACCGTGCAATTACGAAATAAAGTGAAAATATGGCCTCGTTCGACTCCATTACACATCTCGCTTTAGTCAGATTAAAGTTTTTAGTATTTCTCTTTTTAATTTTTTTAGGCCACCATTTTTAAACACGTAAATAAGATTTGCCAGGGAGAATTTGTGCATACACAAATGTAGGCAGTTTATTCGCATTGATAGATTTCAAACATAAAAGAAAATATTGCGAGGATGTAGCATGCAGAATAACCGACCATTGCAATACCATCTGCTGTATAAACACGATGTGTTCATTTATCGACATTTCATCATATAAAACGCAGAAGTGAATTACCTGATTTATAAAAACAGAATTTCGTTGTTGCTTGTTTGCACGCTGTTTTATGGTCTTAATTCTGCTCTCTCTCTCTCTCTCTCTCTCTCTCTCTCTCTCTCTCTCTTCCCTTTTCGGTGTTAATCCTATCTCATTAGAAATATTTATTTATAGTTCAAGTAAGAATTGCATTCCTGTATTTCCATGCTACTGCGAAAAAATAATGCAAGAGCTCTGTATTTCACAAATATACAACATGACTGCTTACATAATAATCATGTAATAATAAAATTTTGCAGGTATTAAAAACCTTTTTAAGGTAAAATCTTATATTTGTTATAAGAATAGTTGCTAAGCGAATGTTGTGTTTCTTTTTACTAAACAAATTTAGCATAATCAAAATAAATACGTCTAATAACACAAACTATTTAAATAAAGTTTTTGAGGCGAACTCTTTTTGAAACACATACTTTACCAAAGATTTATTAATTTCTAAATGTTGCTAAGCCTTTTTGGTTTTATTTTGGAGGTTAGTTTTTCAACTTAGCAGTCACATAAACATAACATTTCTTTGATAAGCAATCAATATTCAATGAACTTAACAACAAGAACATTCACTGAGAATACGCACAATTTTTAATTGTAAATTCACATTTAAAACATTAAAGGTGAACAGGTCCTCCTGCCATTTCAAGCTAACCACACAAAATAAATACAACGATACGTAAAACTATATGTTACTGTAAACGTTCACAACAGTATTCCCAAATAATGAGAGCGGATATTTCTTACGAAAAATGAAGAGTTCAGATAAGAACACCAGAAACGACTGAAGCTCCTTAAATAAATTATAAGAAGGAGGATTTTCAGGCGCTGCATTATGTGTTAGTGATTTAAAATTGTAGTTTTTACTTACTTCATTGACTTCGGCGAATAAGGCACTCTAGCTTGTCGACTCCTTCTGTGATCGAGAAAGGGCAATATTATATGTATGTTCCGGATGCATGTTATGAGTACGTACATTCTACGAAGGAACGATTCTTAAGGTATGTAGCAACGTGTTATGAACAATGTCGACGCGGACAAGCCAAGTAAACTGCAGCTACGCGTTGGCACCCAGGCCAGGGGAAGAATCCAAAACACGTAGCAATAGTTATAATTTGTAAAACACATCACAGAAGCGCCGGCGTATCTGTCCTCCCCGCGGGCACAGTATTCGCAACGACTGCGCAATTACGGAACTATATAAATCTTTGCCACACCTTGAACGGGGTCTTTTTATAGACTCGAACCGAGAAGAAAAATCCTCAAAATGCAGCTTCAACTTTGCGTGCCACTCGTCGCTTTCTGCCATAGCATGCAACCTAAAGCAGTGGTACACATAGGGGTTAATCGTATATTGCATTTGAGTGCCTCAAAAAATCTTGGCCTTCCCTCGCCGACATCTCATGTCGTAACTAAATAAAATCCCAACTCAGACTTTCATGCGCCATTTAGTTTAATTACAATAAACCTTCCCCAGGCGCGATTTTGTAAATATAACAAACTGTAGCATGAGCTGCACGTTGTGAACAACCCGAAAACAGTCTAGATAAAGTAAATAAATTGAGAACTAAATACCAGAGGTTAGCTGACTGTAGTTGTCGACTTCGCAGTCACGAGGCAGGTGATCATTTGCGGGTCCAAGGTCATTTAGTGAAGAGGAACCTGTAGAATATCCGCGAATTTTAACAATATATCCTTTCGACAACTTACGAATCACTAGGATTTAATAACTTATTGGCAGAGACTTGAAGAAATCGCGGATTCCTTTTGGGACAAGCTAGAATTTAAAACACATGTGTTTATATAACTTTAGCCATTGGTCCATACGGTGTTAGACACCTCCTGGAGAGCGATGGCCCAATCATCGCCTTCCTTTGTGACAGTAGACAACCAATGTGAAGTTGATATCGGCATATTTGTACACAAGACTGTAGAGTCTAGCCTGCCGGTCATTGAACTCGCGAATTTTTCAGGTCTCTACTTATTGGTGAATATATCACGTAAGTTTAAAATTAAGAAGCATTTCGCATCTCAACTTCAAGTTTCTGGCTAGTTTAGTTCTCGAAGTGGCAATCCTCATTTCTCGGAAAGTGACACTTTAGGATTTAGATCCAAGGAGTCAAGAGGACCAGTTTATCTCTTGCTTCCCCTGCGGGCTACTGGATTTTACGATGCTCTTGGTGCACTGGGAAGTAAAGAGGAATGGGGGGAGAGAGAGAGAGAAAGAGAGAAAGAGAGAAAGAGAGAGAATGAGATAGAGATATGTGCTAACAGTCTACCTCGCTCTTTGTTAACACCTGCACGAAAACCCAAGTCAAAGCGCCAAATCGCATGTAAAGAGTTCTGGCACGTTTTATAGATGCCGAAGAGTTTTTTTTTTTTGCACTGCGTCGTGGACTGTGTAATAGAAAACCTGAGCAAAGAGGTAGTAAAGTTACGAGTCTTCTGATGTACGAGCTGTGATATTTTTACGATTATACGTTATAGTGGTAGCAGAGATTTTATGTTAAACTACAAACGTGAAGTCGCATAACACCTGCAAGTTACATGACAAGATGTCTATGCAATCACTCCCTGGAAACATTGAAACATTTATTTGACATTATCTCTTTGGAATTACTTTAAATATTTAAATATCAATACTTAATTTTATTCAAGTAAGAAAAGAAGGTAAACAGACTGGTTTAATAATCGATAAAAGATCACGTCATTGCATTTATTAATAACTTTTTTGTTTAGTCAATTAAGATATATATATTTATATATATATATATATATATAAATAAACGGTTTGGTATAGTATTGACTACCCGTTTACACCACTGAATTTGCTGACCAAACGTTACTTAAAAATAATAGTTAAAATAGACTGTGTTCGTTGCCCAACATTAAGAATAACACTGGCCAACAGAAAGAAACTTTTTTTTTTGGTGCCGGAAAACGAAGGATTTATTTGGGATATTTGTAATGTGCTGGTTCCAAAAATGCCATCAGATTTCGTCTATCAGCTCTAGTTTCTAAGATACGGGCTAGTTTATTTTAGTTTTTATAAAAGGCATAAGAAAAGAAAAAAAAATCTTTTGAGGTCAAAATAGAAATGTCATACCTCCAATTAAAATCAATTAGCCAGATATACCTAGAATTGCCCATGATTCGACCGACCTGCTTATACTTGCTTCATCCCCACTCGTTAACCCTTGGCCCATCTTACCTTCTGTCTACCTCTGCCTTATCTGGCTCAGTATGTTATTTAGCTTTCGTGAGTAAAGTTGTGCTATTATTTCGTGTTGATTTGTGCCGTTCTTTAGAATTTAAACACTGAACTAAAACCATGAAATCCACAAGCAGACGTAGCTGAGTAAATCATCCAAACGTTTTTTGTTATGTATGTGGCGAATACATTTTGAAAGAAAGTAGAAAACATATTTCTCACTTTGTGGAAAAGGCTTATCTGGCATACTTTGGCTTCCATTTGGGAGACCAGGATAAATCTTGGCCTTCACATTTTTTATGTAAAACATATGTTGAACATTTGTGACAGTGGACCATGGGAAAGAGACAGTGCCTAAAGTTTGGCGTACCAATGATTTGGAGGGAACCACGAAACCATCACAATGACTGCTACTTTTGTCTCGTAAATATCAAAGGTATTAATAGGAACAATAGATACAAATGGACATATCCTAACCTAGGTGATTGTAGTGAAGAACAGGGAGAAAGATTCCATCAGGACATAAAAACTATGGAAGATCGATATCAAGGGCGATGGAATAGCCACTTGATGGCCGACTACTGTTGGAGTCTTCAGCGAGACTGTTCAAGAAAACTCCATGCTTGAAAGTCGTATAAAAGAAAATTTTTAAATGATAAGTAATGAATATGTGTATAGCTGCTTCAAAAATAGAAAACATAGCCTATCTCAAAATCTAGATATGATGGACGAAATCTAATGGCTGTTTTGGATTCTGCACCCAAAGCTTACCAAGGAACAGTTGAAAAATCGTTGGTACCAAAATGGCTGTTTGAGAGTGTAATAAAAGATTAACTATATTAGGACAAAGTAGTATGGAACCACCTGAAAGGCCGACAAATATACCTCAATCGACCAGGATCTTGACACTTATTTTCGTTATTCGTATGTTTTGTATTTAATGTTTGGCCAGAAAACGTAACTTTAAACATAATAATTACAACAGTTTTAATACTTACCAACCACATGTGAAACCACAATAACGCATAAAACGGGAAATAAGTAAACCGTTTACAATATACGTTATATGTAAGGCCTTCCTCCAAACGCAATGGAAATTAATTATTATGACTTTTAATAAAAATTGAAATTTACACGCCCAACGACGGATTCGAAACCGGTACACTTCGTACCGCAGTTCTGTGTCTAATGAACTGTCCACCGAAGTTAGTTTAATTGAAACAGTTCGTTTGCGTATTTTTATGCCCGGAGATGTGGAATTTTTCACACTCTCTTAATTCGAATCAGCTGGAAACCCCTGATACGCAGTCAAATGCAACGACTCGAATCATTGAAAATGGCTCAACTTACAATCGGTGGAAAACCACTGCTTGTTTCAGTGAAACAATTTTACTGATTTAATAAGCGACAGCCAACTGCGTGCGGTGAATTGAGTGTTCTTTTTATAGAAGTTGCCCTAATCATAACGATAAATATACATATTTCCAAAAGTCATCGATAGTATCATGCAGTTTAACGTAATTTGTGGGGGAAAAAAGTAACAAAAAGTTTTTTACGACCACGATTTTACCATCACATTACTTATTCGGCAACCAAGCCAACGTTCATTATAAGAGGGGAAATTTATATATTTTATAAAAATATGAAGCTTTAAATTTTATGATTTTTCTTTCGTTTTTAGTTCAATTGTTAACGTTGGGATTGTTAATACAACTAATAGGTAAGAATGCTCTCACTTCGCCATGTTTAATGCAGTTTAAACCTCCAAACTGAGTGCTTTGACGATTATGTGAAATCCACTGAGTAAAGATATACCTAGAGTGGACTTCCGCAGGTTAAAGTTTCTGACCATTGCAACAGGTAAAATAGTGTGTAGTTCTTGGTATAAACACCACGCAGCGCTAGTCAATTTTCGTGGCGGCTGCGTGAGGAAGTCGGCAGCGTTACCACTGTGTATCTCACTCATGATCCATCTCTGTGGCTCCCAGACCGAACTCCACAACAGTAGAACGTGTCCCGAATGTCTGCTATACCCACTAAGCTGGACAGACAATATGGCGGACACCCGAGTTATTACCTCAAGCCGTATATGTCCGTTTACGAAAATATTACGGATTCTGTAAAACATATGTATGTACAATATTTTAATTAATGTACGCGTAAGTAACGAGAAACGTTGCAAATTATTCACACGGTCACAATAAAACAATAAACGCAACGTTATAAAATACGCTAACTATGGAGTTAGATCCCGCATGTATGTTACACAACAAATATTCTATAGGCTGTGTGTGTAGCTCAGTGGTTTGGCGCCCGGGTCTGTGCCACATAATGTTAGCCTTTAGAATTTCAGTCTCCGTCGTGTAACAAATTTTTTATGTTGTACATTATTGCTGCTTATTACTTATGTTATTGTAAGAAAACGTTTATTTCCCGAATCACTTTGTCTAAAAGCAATAATACGTAAGTAGCAGCACAGTACAATCGACTAGCTGTGGTTGTTTGCTAATCAAATCGATTGGTTTTTAAAGTAATTATTTTGAGCTGTGTAGCGTGAGTACTGTTAACAGGCACACATAAAAGCCTTAAGTTTAATATTGTGATAGTTTTGCCTTATTTTGGCTTTCTAAGAATTAAAGCTTCTTAGATTACGGAAAGCACAAAATTGATTATTATGCTCATTGAAGATACATATGCTAATACAGGGGCATAGCTGGGTGAGGAAGGGGGGCGGTGATACCAGGACATATCCTCCGCACCGAAATGAAAATAGAGTATTTAAAAATAAAGTTTGATAACAACATGACAACTTTTATTTTATTATAATAAAATAAATTTATAAACCCCCTTGAACATGAAAGAAGTTTATAGAATTTTGTGGTTCCATAGCTGTATATTACCCCATTGGATATAAATAATATTTAAACTATTAATTGGTAGAGACTTGAAAAATTCATGAGTTCAATGACCTATAGGCTAGACGGCACAGTCGTATGGACAAATATGCAAATATCACCTGCACATTGGTTGTCTGCTGTGACAGTGGAAGGCAACGATTGGGCCAGCGTTCTCCAGGAGTCGTCAAACACCGTGTGGACCAGTGGTTGAAATAATATAAACGAACGTGTCTTGCATTCTGGCTTGTCCCGAAATGAATCAGCGAATTTCCCAGGTCTCTATTATTTGGTAATATTACAGCTTTCATATTTTTTTCAAAAGTATAAATATGTTATCTCCCCCACCCCCCTTAAAGTAAATTCCTGGCTGCGCCCTTGTTTAAATAATTTTGTTATGTTTTAATGGGTGCCATAAATATCAATCGTACACACATGTTAATACAGTACCTTATTTTCCATACATAAGCAGTGTCAGTACTCATATCATGTTCCATACATTAAAAGGACTCTTACTTAGAAACCTAAATAAATGCTGTCTTCAGGGGAAAGAAACAATCATCGCTCTTTTGGATGCACCAAAAAACGCCTACATATAACATTTGGTTGCATTTGTATCCCTATTTCCTTGCGAGTTGTTTTTCCTGCAATTTACAATTTTCTAATAGCAGTTTAGATATGCCTTCTATTGTGCCCATGGGTATAACCGAGAGTAGCAGAAATTGGGTATCGTGTAGTGCCGGCTTAAACGACTCGTGCATTTCGCATAATTTAGGAACTGGAAATTTCTGTAAAACCCTTTTTAAATATTGGAAGACATGCTGTTTTGAAAATATGAGACACTACATACTGCCAATGTCTTACTAACATATTAAAATTAAGTGGTAGGAGAATGCTAATAAAGAGGATGAACGAATCGAAACTAAATTTACTGTATGAATTAACACTTCTCGTTATGAAGATTATCTTACGTTATTAAATATATTTCGCTCATATAGTATAATCGTGCATACAAAATTAGTGGTCGTTAACGAAAAATGTATTTATTCAATCAATACAACATGGGTCACAGAGAACATAACTACTTTCAGGAAAAGTTAATTATAAGTTTACATATTGTTTGTAAATTGTTATCATTAACCACTTGTATGCTAGGAGACGACAAACATTGCAGAATATATTAAATAATTTTGACACAGTGAAGATATTTGCATATATTTTCTGTTCTTCCTGGTAACAACTATACACTATGAACAGAGAAATTATTTGATTCGACTGAGTTTATACACACCTGCGCACTTTAATTTAGCGTAAGCTGTGAAGTCAGAAGTAAATCTGAGTTTACAATAGAAATATTAAGCGTTGAATTTTGCGTTAAGACGTGTGCAGAAAAAACAAAAGTGTGTTACCCCATGTACTGGTTTCCAATGGAACTTAGCATGTCGTGTGCATTGTTGGAATTTCCTTAAGCNCAAAAGTGTGTTACCCCATGTACTGGTTTCCAATGGAACTTAGCATGTCGTGTGCATTGTTGGAATTTCCTTAAGCGTTGAAATATAAAGTTGTATTTTTATATCTTAAGAGAAACGTGTGCGGCAACGACCAATCAGAACACAGCAGACGGTGATGTTGGCGGGAAACGGTTATTTACAGTAATGCGAGTATAACCAATATTAAAACTTAATGTGTGTGTGTGCACATGTTAACGACTATATTTGTTCACAAAAATAAGCTTCTCTGATAGAAAATGTTGGCTTTGAAGTTTGATCTACTTAAATATGGTTGTGATATACAAAGTCAGGTTAGGAACAAAGGTAAACATAACAGGCTTGCCACCTGTTTCCATTGACTGGAATTAAGAATTAAAACAATATTGGAAATTGCAAACATACAGTAGAAGACGTGTTTCCGTATGACAGATAACCGCATATAACATAATTCTTTATGCATAATTTGTTTTATTGTAAACTTAGCTTAACTATTGGCGATTGGTACAGAGTCACTAGGTGCATTCAACCTATGTTTTGTGTAGAAATAGTTATATATGGCAATGTAGTCTGAAGTAGAATATTGCGACTGCCTTTGTTATGTAAAGTTTTCATGCTTTCGCTAGTGTTATCATTAGTGATAATATCTTCAGTGTCAATGTTTTTCGCTCTGTTAGGAGTTCAATGTTTCATTACAGAATATAAGATGGTGTATTGTGTCACACTCGTGTAAATGTAAACACACATAGCTGCCAGTTTTTCAGACAACACCCACTAATGCACATCATTATTGTAAACATGAATCTTACAGAGACGACAATTATTTTGCCGCTTTTAAAAAACACTTGTTCGAGTTCAGCATTATGCGTGATCATAAATTTCCTTTTTCCGCAGTATGGATAAGGTTATATGCTTAATGAGATGCACACTCATACAGCGTTCGCATTCGTCTAAGTACGTAAATGTTGTACGTGTCTCGGGAAATGACATACGCACGTACACGGGGAAACGAATATGTGTACGTCTCGCACCCTTACAGCCCATAGGCTACTATTATGAAAAACGATTTTTATGTAGCTCATAATTGTTATCCCTAATATTTATTTTCTATAGAGTGTGGCATAGAGGTATTAACTTTCGAAAAAAGCCACTGAGAAAAGTTCTTAACAATGTATACCTTTTAATGATCTAGAAGAGCCAAGATAAACATAAATAGTTTACTTTGTGATTTGTTATAAACCGAGTGTGGCAATGAATTTATAATTAATATGTAGGGCAGTGAGAAAACGTCTAATATGTTACAAAGCCGAGCCATGGACGAGTGTAAAAGTTATATCATAATTCGAAAATTAAATTGTATTCATACCATTATTAGTGTTAAATAAAATCTTTCTTCTAAATTTTACCCGTTTTAATAATACATTATAGATAACTGCGTTTATTGCGTTAAATACTTATTCATTCCTTTCTTTAAAAAAATATCAATGATTAATAGCAACGCTTTCATTTTCATGCGCTTTTCAGTTACAGCTCATAATGAGTTGATAATTTATATCTGTGCGCCTATTTCCAGCACAGATTCAGTATTTGTTTTCTTTTAAATGCTTGTTCAGAATATTATCAGCTGGCTAGTTGCTGTAACGGACGCTAATAAATATGCCTGTCGGAATGTATCAAGCAAGTATCCAGCCGATTGGAAGTATGCTTATATACATAAGTGCATTCCTAGGTTTGGACACAGCGTTAATGACTCTTGAATCGACAAATTTAAGGTACACGACCCCAAACTGTAAACACTGGGTCACATCGTAGACCATCGTGCGTCTAACATATATTTCTCGACTAGTGAACAATCATTTACTGTCAATTTCCTTTCACATAAGAACGGAATGAAAACGCTACTATGATGTATGACATGATCCATCATTCAAAAATAAATCACTGAAAAACAACGAATGACAGTTAATGAATCAATGGAAAATCTCACTGAATAAATTCAGGTTTAAAGTATATATATATATATATATATATAAAATGAAAAGAGTAGCGCCAATTGTAAATCTACAAGTTCTTATGATGAAACCCATTTTTCTCACATTTGGTTGTGTTTCTTTTGACTATGCGAAACACTACCATTATTCTACATGTATTATCTGTAACGTTACTCTCTTTAAAAATGCAATAAGTTATGCTAGACATTAAAAAATTTCACCATGAAATGGAGATAAAGATGTAATATTCTGGCGTACAAAATAAACAAACGTTTGTAATTATCGTCGATTGTTATGGGGATACTAAATCAATTGCTAATATTTTCGCAAATCTCTGGGCGTTGCCAAGTATAAAAATCTTATTTTAAATGCACTGCAAGAGATGAACAGAATTCACCTTTATAATACCTCAAGTTATGTTTGTCTTTTGACAAAATTAACTAATAAATGTACAAGCGGGTAAACAAGTATAATTCGGTTCTAATATTACTTGAAATAGTTATTGAAGCACTCTTAAATCACAAACCGTTTTTTAAACATCCTTATTTTAGATTAAAATGCAGACTGTAGAAATAATGTTCAAGTATGCTTCTTTTAAATAAAATGTACCCATAAATACTCAAATTAATAGGCTGCCTCAAACCGATATAAAATACAAATAAAAGGCCGACCAGAAATTATATTAGTTGAAATGTGAATTTCAGCCTCAAAAATTACCTGAAGCAACAAAAATTACATTAACAGCATGCCATGGTTTTTCCTCTAAAACACTATAATTATATTATAATAGAATTTGTATTATAGGCTTATGCACCTGTAAATTATGGTCAAGTAATTAAATTCCAGCAAATAAGTTTAAATTAACGACTCGATTAACGAGGTTTGCGCCATAACAATAATGACAGTACTTCTTATCCGATATTTGTAATTCTTACTCCATTTTGGGGAGTTACATATTTATTATACTCATTTGATCCACAGGAACTCCCAAATTCTTGAAGATAACAACATAATCCAGTAAAGTGTGCCATGCAATCCAACTAGCATTACTTGTTGAATCCACCAAATAAGCTCCTATCCGCATGTCATGCCATAGATAGGATCAACCTCGAAATTAGTTACCATCTTCCGGGCGGATCAATAGGAGCTCTACCGTAAAGCTATTGAGTGACAATACACGGTTTTGCCCGAAATATCCTATGAGTGATTTCAATCACTCCGTAACGATGTGTTTGTGATACAAACGTCATATTTACTGACAATACCAAATAAAATGCATATTTAACTTTTAGAATAAAATAGCGTACACCTGCCAATGCACATAGAGTGCAAGACACCACATCAAAACATTTACAATATTTATCACAATAACAAGCCTACAATTTAAATCAGTGTCGTTAGCAAAATTGTGAGGTAAATACCTGGTAATCTACAGTAAACAGAACTGAAATGCATCATTTTTTTACTTTATTCTTGGGAGTCGCAGTTATATAATACTCAGTTTGTTCACCTCCCTCCAAGGCGAACTAGGCTCGATTCACGGCGAATTCACCCTGATTTTCATATGCAGGAAACGTGGTGGACGTTGTTGGCTGATGGATTTTCTCGGAGTGTTGTCGTTTGCCTCACCCTTGCATTCCGCTGCTTCTCGATTTTCACTTAATTTCACCCTGATCGGTTCCCAAGACCTCGCTTTTTAGCGACTACCAAAAACATCCAAACTTACTTTATTCATCATATCACCTTAATGTCTCACAGGCGGTTATCCAGTGTTCGCTTGGGGCCGTTCCTGGCGATCCCCGTATTTGTGAACACTGGTAAGCCGCTTGTCCTGATGCCGTGAATATTCCCACCGTACACTGATAATTACGTACACGCAAACTACGTAATGACAGTGTTTCCGCAACAATCGACACCTTCGTAGCTAAGTCACCAGTCTCGATATCCACTGTAATATGGACTCTACACATTCTTTTCTCCCTTGCTCACTGCAGCTTATTCACTTCTCATAAATTGCTACAACTCGACTTGGAGGGCCGAGGGTCATATTGATGTGTCTGCTAATCCTCTCTAATTTATTTGTTTATAGATTTCTCTCGAGAAGTAAACATTCGACTTACTTTCCGTGAGACGTTGCTCTATGGCAGGCGTGACTGCTCTCTCTCTCTCTCTGTCTCCCTCTCTCTCCCTCTCTCTGTCTCCCTCTCTGTCTCTCTCTGTCTCCCTCTCTCTCTGTCTCCCTCTCTCTGTCTCCCTCTCTCTGTCTCTCTCTCTGTCCCTCTCTCTCTCTCTCTGTCTCCCTCTCTCTGTCTCCCTCCCTCTCTCTGTCTCCCTCTCTCTCCCTCTCTCTGTCTCCCTCTCTCTCCCTCTCTCTGTCTCCCTCTCTCTGTCTCCCTCTCTCTCTGTCTCCCTATCTCTGTCTCCCTCTCTCTCTGTCTCCCTATCTCTGTCTCCCTCTCTCTCTGTCTCCCTCTCTCTGTTGTAAGAACTAAGAGTCGCGCTTGTGTAACGAGGTCCTCAGAATTGGTGATGGTTAGAGTCTCCACTTAACGGCATGTGTTACAAATAGAATGACCAGTAAGTCTGATCCGCCATAATCCGGATATTCTGCTGTTTGCAG
Organism: Clitarchus hookeri; assembly: GCA_002778355.1. Taxonomy (NCBI): domain Eukaryota; kingdom Metazoa; phylum Arthropoda; class Insecta; order Phasmatodea; family Phasmatidae; genus Clitarchus; species Clitarchus hookeri. Next base: position 75,824 of record NQII01006758.1, read on the forward strand.
CTGTTGTCATTGTAACACTATATTGTAAAATGAAACTAATTGAGTAACATTTCAGGCTCGGATTGAAGTGGCAGAACGCTTAATCATTTACGATACTGGGCAAACTAACTTCGAGTACAAGCTAATCCAAACAAGGAGAGACGCTGAAGTGATTTCGTGTATATCATTACCGTTGTTTCACAAAACCCTGTTATTTTAAAGTAACTTCTGAGTCTATTACTCCGTTAAGTAACAATAAGCTCTAGATTCGGTAAAATTTAAAACATGGTTTAAGATATAAACTGATGATATATACTTTTAACGACAGCATTATGCATATTGCATGCCTTTCCAAATATTTGATTAATATGACTAGAAATGTCTATTAGTAATTTCGTAGCTGTAAACTATATATTTTTCAATCAAACTCGTTGGTTAAAGTGATTAATGCACAAATACAAAATGCTGTCTTCATTGTGTCATTATTAAGTTTTTTTTTTTAGTGTTCGTTTAAAAGATCGAGAGAGTAAAAAATTTAAAGGAAAGTTAAAAAGCAGTATATTAAAAACTGTGAGAATTTAAAGAATGTAAATTTTAAAAACTAATTGCATGGAATGCATTCTCAGCATTCTCATTTATCTCAGTATCTAGTACTTTAATTATAGAATGAACGCCTTCAAAAATTTACGAGAGAATAATTTTTTTTTATTTACCAATAAATTGCAAAAAAATTTCCTAGCTGGAAAACAATCGCACAGTTTTGCTCAACAAAATATATTAGTTAATGGTAATATAAGAGGCAAAGAAACACATTCTTAAAGTTAATTTGGTATTGGTTTTAAAACCATGTAGAAATATTTGCAGCTTTATCTTAAGTACAGTATGTATATGACTTCATAGTACTAAAGACAACGCCAGGTTAGCATACTTTACAATTGTATAAAAAAAAATATATTTCTGGCCAAAATACGTATGAGAGACTGGCATTCAAATAAAACGTTTTCCTTATGCAACGACTGGTATCTCATGGTAGGGGAAATATGTGACTGTTAAAAAGTAGTCATAGGTATTATCTATTCGCGGTATCTTAACACCTTTTGAATTAAACCTTCGAGTGGAGTGGAGAGATTTGGACGGCTCTTAACATCGATGTCTTGAGAGCTGATGAGAGTGGAGTGAGGTGAGTATGAAACAGCACCGGAATGAAATCGTGGGGGAAAACGGGAGATCCAAGAGAAAACCCGCTGACTCAAACCTTTAAAAAATCACCCTGTGTATGAGGTGTTTTGCTGTTTCATAAATATGTGATGTATCTCTAGCACTTCTTTTAATATAAAAGTCACTTATTTTTGGTTGAATTGAACATTTTATTATATATAATCTATCAAGTACAATATTTCGTTTATAATTAATACCAATAAAAACTGGAGAATATAAGTGTGTTGGTAACGCCCAGTAATAAATAGTTCTCATGCAAAATATTATTACACTGAGGGCGCACAAATGCGTTGCTTTGTCCCATTGGCGTAATTTTCTAGACTTGGTTACTCTTTTTTTTTGCATGAGGCGGAGGAATACCTTGAAAGAATAATTTTAGCAGGGCTTCAGAAAAGTTGTACGTAATCATGAATGAAGTATAACGTTGAGTTTACTGAGATTTATGTGTGAACAACATTTTTAATAATGCATAAATACGTATAAAGATACGGCGAGGCGATCAGGTGAACATCAGCGACATTCGACCAGTTAAATGATACGTGCCTAACCATCTTGATGTGACGAATGAACACTGTAGCTTGCTTAACCACGGATCTTGTAAACTAATTGAGGAAGTATGTTTTCATAGCTTACAAATTTAATCAAATCGAATGCGTGCATCTGTTAGGTTATTGCATTTAACACAAACTCGTGCTCAAAACATCGATTTGATAGACAACCAGATGGACACTTAACACAGCGTAAATGCTGTTTCTGAGTTTCGAAGTCCTCACAAATACAACAGGTTCGCCTATCATTGCGCTATCGTGTAACTGACTTTCATTCAATACTACATAATTTTGTATCCATGGTTTTTTCATGAAACTTCTAGGTATAAAAATACTTCAGTTACGCTGAGCAAGCTGAAAGAAGGTATAAGTAATTCGTAATACTAAAAGGAAACGATAATGTTATAAATCTCATGGTTGTAAGTTAAATCAGAATCTAGGCGAAATTAAAAAAAAAAAAAATCTAAACCAAAGATATTTTTTTGACGGGTTGAACATTTTCGTGAACTAACGGCTAAAATATGACTGGAACGGAATTGGATATTGTGTGAACTGTCCTTTGTCATTCCTTTTTCGTTCGACCCCAATAACGTGCCAGGGTAAACAGACTTGCATGCACCGCTTCACTCCTGACAGCGGGCACACGGAAGAAAAATACAGTACTTTATTTTATACCCGCGTGATGTGTGTGTTCAGTGCGCGAGTTCGGAGATAGCCCGATGGTGTATGGCGCCGTGCTCGTTCTGCGATCAATCAAAGCTGCTCGCTCCTGGATGGTAGGGGGTTCGGCGGCAGAGCGCGGGAATGTGAGGCAACACTACGGTCTGACGGTTCTCGTGTGCTCGTCGCAGGCTGTTTTCTGCGCCTGCGCAGTATTGTAACAAGGACTATAGAGTCCATTCACGGTTTATTCACACTTTCTGAGTAGAACCTTTTGGAAAATCACCTCACGTACGACGTGTTTTGTTGTTTCAGAAATACACCACGCGTCACAAGGGTTTATGCTTGCCTTCAAATAAAAGTACTTTATTTTTTGGTTAAGATAAACTTTTACACATAATTTATTTGTAAATTACGGTATTTTATTTATAGCTAATATAAAAAAAGTTAGAGAGAAAATTGGTGTGTTGGTAATGTCTAGTATGAAATATTTCTCGTGGAAAATATTACTAGAGTGAGTGCGCGCGAATGCAGTACGTTGGCGCTCTGGTATAATTTTCTCAGCTTTGTTTGTATTAGGCGGAGGAATATCCTGTGAGAATAAATTCAGCTGAGCTTCAGAAAAGTTGGAAGAACACCGTTAAAAATTGATAAGCGAAACAGCCGCTTATTTCGCGAACCCCAACCGCACACGCCAACGCTATGCCGTCAACGACGAGCAGTATTTCAGAACGCCATTCGCCTATCAAAGCGTGGTACATTACTCGCCAGCAGGTGGCCCTGCCAATAGGGAACCTTTCGCGGCACGCAGCAGTCAATCATACACAAGGCTCATTCCCAGAGTCTCGCCCAACCAATCAGGGAATGGGCACGCCCGTACCAAAGGAACCGCCAAGCTATTTCGCCTCTGTGAACTTATACACTCCGTGACTTTAATCTAAATCAGAGGTGAAACATATTTTTTGCTTGGTGGCCAAATCCACGTCTTAAGTTCGCACTGCGGGTCAAATTATTAATTTTTATTTTCGAGTGAGCACCTATGGGGTTATCTGAAAATGCCAATTAGAGGACGTCCTCGCCCTCTCCAAACACTTGCCCAGCTAGAGGAACCCCTACAAGAGGAGTGGCAACGCTTTCCATAAGCGCGTATCCGAACACGGGTTAGGAGCATGCCAAGACGCTGTGCTGCGTGCACAATTACCACATTATGTTTTAAGTTTATACACATAATTACGTTAATTTATTGATGAGAGGCACAAGAAGTGTTCCTTAACAAATGCTGCCTTGAGAAGTTTGTATAGGTATCTTTAGTTTCAGCAGAGTGGTACCAAATATATGAAATATATATATGCAAAGTTATGGCAAGTTTGTTATTTTATTCAGTACTTTATAGAACTCGAGTATTTCATATCTAAGAAGATAAAAGTTTTTATTAATTACCTTTGAACTGTATACGCAGTATAACTATCTGTCCCTGATATGGGGACAACGGAAGAAATGGATAATAAGTAAGATTGTATTGAGATAGAGGGAGCATGTTAAAGGGAGGGACTCGCCCGTTCTCGCACTTTGGACTCGCCGCCCAGAAGGAGGAACTCGCCCGGTCTCGCACTTTGGACTCGCCGCCCAGAAGGAGGAACTCACCTGGTCTCGCACTTTGGACTCGCCGCCCAGAAGGAGGAACTCGCTTTGGACTCGCCGCCCAGAAGGAGGAACTCGCTTTGGACTCGCCGCCCAGAAGGAGGAACTCGCTTTGGACTCGCCGCCCAGAAGGAGGAACTCGCTTTGGACTCGCCGCCCAGAAGGAGGAACTCGCTTTGGACTCGCCGCCCAGAAGGAGGAACTCGCTTTGGACTCGCCGCCCAGAAGGAGGAACTCGCTTTGGACTCGCCGCCCAGAAGGAGGAACTCGCTTTGGACTCGCCGCCCAGAAGGAGGAACTCGCTTTGGACTCGCCGCCCAGAAGGAGGAACTCGCTTTGGACTCGCCGCCCAGAAGGAGGAACTCGCTTTGGACTCGCCGCCCAGAAGGAGGAACTCGCTTTGGACTCGCCGCCCAGAAGGAGGAACTCGCTTTGGACTCGCCGCCCAGAAGGAGGAACTCGCTTTGGACTCGCTGCCCAGAAGGAGGAACTTGCCTGGTCTCGCACTTTGGACTTGCCGTCAAGAAGGAGGAACTCGCCCGGTCTCGCACTTTGGACTCGCCATCCAGGAGGAACGCTGCCGCCTCCTGGTCTGGTCGCTACCCACGTCCCTGGACGCTCAACGACTTCCCAGATCCTCTGCCTCGCTGCCCTGTCCTATCTTTGCTCCCCTCCACGTGTTAGCTGTCGTAGTTATTCCATTGGCATCCGCTGTATACTGGAGGTTGGGTCTATACCTAGATTGTTGAAGGTTCAAATGAGTGTCATGACGTCGGATAGACATGGATTAGCCTGGATGTTCCTCGGACATAAATACAATCTACCACACTGGGCCGATTAAATATCGCTATCTAGAGATGTAACGCAAAATTATAAACTGCATTACTTTAGGATGAGGGATTAAATACATATTCAACTCTAAATTAGGTATCGGCGCTTAAGACCTCGCTGTTAAGAGCCGCCCAAATCTCTTCACTCACTCTAAATGAGGTAATGGATGCAAAGAGGAACGCAGTTTTCTTTGCTCGGCACTACATCGGTGCAAAGCAAGCAAGTAATTGCTGTTGGATATTTGTGTATTTGATTCCCGGTCTTTGTTATAGTCGATGAGTTTTGTAAACTTGCCTCTGGTCTCCTTAGCAGGTATCGTTGCGAAAGGATGCGCACAACGGGGACCGTATGTTGCAACAGTCCGTCTCGCTACAGCGTTGCAAGGGCGCAAAACGCGAGCAACCACTTAGCTAAGTGGCTCGGTTCAGCGTCTGGGTCTTCTGGGCTACACGCCCCCGTAAAATGAGAGCGACGTTAACGCTGTACGCGTAACACTAAGCGCTCGACACAAGGCAGAATCTTTGAACTACAGGATACGCAAAGAGACACCTTCACCGACCTTCCCCTGCTGACATTCCCTAAGTTGCCCTTTATTATGACAAAGTCAGCGAAGGTGAGCCATTTTAACTTGTTCACACCTACGACTCTTATGTTGATTCAGACTTTGCAAAGGACCAAAAAACCACACAAAGTTGAGGAATATTCTTTAAACCCCCAGACAGCAGCAGGAATAGACGGTCATGTGTATTCTCCTGAGTAATAACATGAAAGACACGCGGCCAATTCTCGACTTCGCCCGAGGTGCGGTAGGCACCCTTCAATATGACAACACTATTGTTTTGCTCCCTGAAAGTACAGCATGAAATGAAAGACTTTGTTGAACAAATTATGGAATACAGTGCTGGGATAAACACGAGCACTCCGAAAAAAAAAACTAATGAACACTAGTAATACTAGCAACGTTTTCGCAAGCTTCAAACATGGGAAAAACTGGACTTCGATCCGCCAGCGATATGTTTGCACGTCCACCAGCCCGGGAAATGTTGCGTTAGTTCTTTTTATGAATATTGCAGTGTTTTACTGTATATAGATTTAGTATATAAAGGATGTATCCTCTCTCGTATTATCTGTTTAAAGTGTGTGTGTGTAAAGGTAGTGAGGACGGAAATGGCGTCCGTCATTGCGCCCGTTAAGTGGTAGAACATTCTGAGAGATACTTCCAATAATTATCTCAGTCATCGATTTGAATTATCTTCTCCACTTCTCGAGCGAAAATTGTCACCATTGTGTATGCAAAACCTTTTTTAACTCTTCCAAAATTCACTCCCCTCCTTTCTATAATTTATTGTTATTTTATTATTGTTACTACCACTACCTACTAAATATGTTGCGAAATTCTTAAAAATTAATCCTAGTTTTTAAATTTAATACGTCTTTGGGCGCTTCGGGAAACGGCAGCTCAGATGTAAAAATATATCTGAATTTGTAATGACAACACGAAACAGTAGCTAAAGAAAGGGTGCAGTTACACTAAAAACCTAACTTGTTACGGCAGCCGTATGGAAATATGCCCAATTAAATAGTTTCTGAAGTGAACATGTTCGCATGGTTATACCTCGGTAACTGAATGCAAACAAAGGGGAATCCTAATCTCCAAAAAACAACCCTCGTAATCACTCGCAACACTTATTAAAGACGAATTTTTATTTTATCTTAATAAAGCTGACTCCTTACATTGATTGTAATAGTACTGAATATATATATATATTTAACATAACATTATATTTATTTCAATGGATCAGAAAATCCCGTCAATTTCAGTCGTCTTAATTAAACTCGTTATTTTCTTCATACCAGACAACAGGAGAGCAACACATAAGACAATTCGTTCTGATGTTCTTCCACTTCTAGTTTACTTAACCAAAGGTGACTGCGATCGGAAAAGGTTCGGAGCCGGTGTTCTAATTTCGGACTACTTGTCTACCAAAGCATTATAAAAACACATGGAGAGGATTTTATTCTAGAACGGTGCTTTAATGAGTTTGCACAATTCTTCTAACCGAGTTTTAATGCAAATGGAATTTTATTCATATAAAAGAGTGAGTGTGTTGAAAATTCAGAAATGAACTGTGGCGGCGTCACATGGTTCTTCGAGCGCCTGTGTTAAGAAGGATATCCGAGCCATCTGCTGACGGTTCTACGAGACTACGTGGATGATGACTGCTGTTGTGGGCGTGGCTTGCCTTGGCGCGGGTACCCAACCTGGTTGGTCTGCTCAGCCGTGTTGGCGATGGCCGGGCTATAGTTATAATGCACGCCGCACAGTGTGGTATTTGGTCCGAAAACCTGGCCAAAAATATTTTATGCCACTAACAGCTACAGAAAATCATTTTGTTTAAATTTTGGAGTGAAAAATAATAAGAAAACGATTAAGTTTTAAAACGAAGCATTTATTAGTCACTACTACAATATTCTAAAACATTTACATTTATAAGGTTACTTTCTGATAACAGATTTTGAACATCAGATGATAATGCCTTTTTTTTATGTGAAAAGCATCGCATCCCTGTAATTAGGGGGTCTGAAATTAAAAGCAGCCTTTGCTGGACAGCTTGTGCTTTACATCAGGTAGCAGTGGTAAATCTTCAGCTTTCCATCAAATGTTGACTCATTTGACCTTTGCATAATGGTATATAACTAATTTCGAGTTATAGACCTCAAACCAGAAGGCCCTGTTAACAAAAAACTAAATATTAAACAAAAAATTTATATTGTAGGGTATGAACCAAAAAAATCGTAAAAAAAGGGGAGCGGTTTCGGGCGGCTGTTTTTATAACTGTTATTGCGTACTAAATACTTCATGTTATACAATTGTTTTCAGAGCTTAGAAATGTTCAGAAGAATAACAAAACCCATAGTAAATATTTTAAAGTACACATATATCAAACAGTTGAACACACCTATGTTTTGCTAGATTTTTATTGCATAAAAGTAGTGTTATATAAAGTACATACCTGGTTTAGAAGAATCCATCACAAAAACAACCAGTAAATTGTTTATGCATAAAACCACAAGAGTTTATAAAATCACTAAAATCTGAGCACATCGACAAATCATACAACACTCCAAGCGAAGGAATAACTTCCGACTGAGCACGTGGCCGGTGAATAGCGCTAGCGCTTTGCGGTTTTCACCCTTTGTTGCTGTAGCTACCTGGCTTTTCGAACAAACCTAACAAAGGGGTGGGAACCGGTTTAAAGAAAAAACATTATTGGCCAGGTTTTTAGGTCAAATACCATTCTGTGCGCCAGCCAGTTGGGCTGGCTTCCTCGTCGGATCGCTCCCCTCCCCTTCACCCTGATCACCAGGGCTACTTGACGGCGCTTGCGCATCGTGTAACGTCACCTTGGGGTGCTCCCTACTCGACGTGAACGGCGGAGAACCTTCTAGAACGGGGCGTTGAAGACATGCAAGCTTGGATTTCTCGAGGACAAGAGGAGAGACCAATAGGGACTGGCTGACGAAACTGTGTTCCTTACGCTGGCCTAATGATTTCTTTAAAGTTACATATTTTTCCCTAAAGGTTTTCTTGTATTTTATAACCATTGCTGTTATATAACGTTAAAGTAAATCCTTCAAGTTCTTCTGCAGTAGTATTTCGTTGTGTAACTTTGTGGTGTCTACTTGAACGTTTTGTAATATCGAGGGTTTCTTACAATGTACTCTTTTATGTAACCTTGGGCATTTTGCATTTAAATTTTGTATCGTATGTAGAAATGGGGCTTCGAAAAGGTTTGTCACTGTGCCTTGGTGTGTTGCATGGTTGTTCATAATATGTTTGCTGTTCAAAAATATAGAATAATTAAACCTTGGAAAATGTTCATCATATTATTTTCAGTAATAAATAATAATCAACCACGCTTAATGTGGCAGAAATCAACTACCTGTCTGGCGAATAAACAATCAGATACAGTGCCGATAAAACATATTTTATCATCAATAATTACTTGAACACAAAACATTATGCTGTAGACACTGACGTAAAAAAAAACTTACATTATTCTGCTCCCATATTCCCAGACACTATTAAGCCACTAGATACAACAATCAGTTTGAAAATGCAACTGGGAAAACCACGTAAATTTTACCTAGGAACTGATTCTAGAAGTAATTGATTTGTATTGTTATTTAATGTGCAGAGGTAGCCATTGCTCTAATAAATGAAAGAGTATAAAATTGCAATTTCAAAATAAATATTTTAATTCAGCAGACAATATTCATTAGTTAAACAGATTTTACTCACAGTTAAAAAGAGTTTTAAGGCCCTGAAGTGCACTTCGTACATAGTACCTAACTAGATTTAGTCTGCAATACAAATACAGACTTAATTCTTACTTGGCATACGATTCACATTTAAATATTCATAAATAACAGACAGATATTTCAATTATAATTTACGTCACAAACGTTATAAACAGAAAATAATTCATCCATAAGTAATTATATAATTATGACGTCGTTACGTAGTGACGTGGTCCAGATTATACCAAGGTTTAACAAAAATGTTCGACTTTGATGAAATCTCTCCAGAGGAAGACCAAAAACCAGAGAAAAGTCCGACTTGGCGGAGTGATACTAAAGTAGCACTGGAATGATAGATGAAATGTTCAATCGAAACTTTGACTGAAACTTTAATATTTGAAATAAAACTTCGTTCAAATATTCAGCCCTCTAGAACACATGAACCAAAAAAATCGCGGAAAATTAATTAACTGTACCATTGCACGCACTACCGGAGGAAGACTGATGCTGTGTACTCACCCATCTCGGAGGGAAGAAATTAAACTGCATAAAATCACAAAAAAAAAAAAAAAATTAAAACATGTGAGAGTAGGTAAAATCTGGAAAAAAAAAAAATTACAACGCCACGTACAAAGGCGACAGCCCCAAAAATATNTAAAAAGGAAATAAAAACCTGCAGATAAATCATCTCGTATCACGACCGAGGTTATGCAGAGAGTACCCACGAAAAGGTTAGAGACGGCGGCAGGATATAAAAATGCTCGTTGCGCGTAGGTACAAGGGTTATAAAACTTAGTACGCAAGCCGTCCCTAGAGAGCGCTGGGGGATCCGAAAAAAATCCACAACTACACACAACTGTTCTGCGGTAAGAATAACTTGCGTTGCACTTCTGGCAAGTAGCGCGGACAAGTACAGCCGCGCCTGAGGAATGAAAGCGTGTTATCAGCTAACATCCGGTTGCAAGCTGAGCTGTCTGCAGCAATAAACCTGGCTTCCAGCCAGCCTTGGAAGCGAAGCTAAACTCTATACTAACTCCAGTGCGTGAATACTAGACTGAAATAACAGTTCTGAATAACGCAATCGCCCTAAAATTCGACTAAATCAACATTGGCCTAACTTCCCCAGAACACTGAAACAGTTTATTACACAAAAAAAAAAAAAATTAAAACATGTGAGAGTAGGTAAAATCTGGAAAAAAAAAAAATTACAACGCCACGTACAAAGGCGACAGCCCCAAAAATATAACACAGAATCACAAGTTTACCCTTTTACTTGGCAAACCCAAACTTAAAGACTATCTTATTTGCCACATTANNNNGGGGGGGGAGTTATATATTCTTGTTGGAAAATGTATCCAACTGAGGGAAGTAGAGACTGAGTACCTGCTTCATGTGTCGGCAAGTTACCGCCACATGTACGAAACAAACACGTTTATCATTGATGCTGTGACTACGACAGTTGTACTGGCGATGGGCACGTCAAAGTTGGGAACCGCGAGTAGAAAACGAAAATCGGTCGGCCTCGTTTTCGTTTCGTCTGCAGTGCGACCGAAAGGCGACGACGTTGAAGTGTTACGGGCAGAAGACTGAAAGGTTCTCCAGTCACGCAGAGCTGTCGATGCCGCGGGTCTGGTAGACAGACGCCGCTCTAGCAAAGCTAGAAGTTCTCCCGGAAGTCCTTCCTTTGATAATTTAACCTTGACCTCATTGGCCCCCAGTTGCGGCTAGCGCCTAGTCTTACTGATGAGCGCTGCCGCGGAATGCTCAGTAGTACGCCAGCCTTGTTCTGGAGCAGTGCGTTCTCAAGTTGTTGTGAATCAGCTGTCTACGCAGCTGTGAGCTCGGTCCTGCGAAGTCCGATTGTCGCGGCAATTGGATGGAGGGGCATGTTTTCCCTGGGACCTTGGTGGTGGTGCCCGGGCTGTCTATGAACTGGATTCTTAAGACTTGGAAAAATGTCTCTTGTTATACCACGAACAGGTACAAGAGGGGAGGAGGTGCGGAGAGCCGGGCATGTTCCGGAAAACATGTTGTGAATCCCAATTAACATTCACAGAGCCGTGGGGCGAGCACGTTATTATAAGAGAAGACGTGTTTCAAGACCTGTTGTTCGGAATATTGGTTCTTTCGATTGTGATGTCGCAGACGCTGGCTCTATTCTTGCCTGACGACCAGACGGTCCACCCTTTCGTTCGACAGTCGGCGTTGCCCAGAACCAGCCATCCATCTGTGCGCCGACAAGACTACAACTTACACGAGGGAATAAAACTACTGAAGCGACACTCCTGATGCATGCGACCACAAATTTGACAAATTATAATCACAGTATTGTGTGATAATGTGAGATCAAAATTTTCATTTACTCTTAAATGAATATAACAATGTCGTTTATAATCAACTCCATAAATAGATAACCTTCTAGGATTTCAAAAATTACAAAGACGTGCATGCAAAGTCGTCACTGTGTGTAAACCTTTCATGGTATTACAAGTCCGTTGACTCAATACTCTGTGAATTTTTATTTTAAAAGTGTTACAGGCAATATGGACTTAATAAATAATTATTCTTAATGAGTGATACGTTCCGAATCATAGTAATTCAGCGTTGGGAGCGATGGACACATAAAATTTCACATTACTGAATTACTGTATTTGGAATCGGAAGCTATTTTCGTGTTTGAGACTATGCCGCTTTAGACGGTGAAGTGTCTTCCTTTGGTTTCCTTCCGTCACTGAAATCACACCTGATGCTCCAGATGTTCGCCTTAAATTCAGTTACGATGCCCTTTGCTTCCTTTGCAGAGTGGCTATCCTTTTCATTTTGGTTTTATTCTCGCCAACGCTGTAGATGGTGCCGCGTTCTGTTGCACCGTTTCCACGTATATCCCGAAGCCCTTTCATACTCACGACAATACTATGCGATTTCCTTAAGATTACTCTAGCATGAGGAGTTATTAATTTCGAGATAACAAAACAAGTGATTTAAGCTAATAATAATTAATTTTTCATTATTAGCATTTTGGACACTTGTTTTAATACTATATTGTAGGAATTATTAACTTAATGTTACCAACGAATATATTAAATAAATTACTGTAACGCCGTGGCTTTAAGTGACTGAAATCTATTTTTTTTGCCTTGGTTTGAATTATGTTAAGGCCATGTGTTTAAGTGTGCAGATTTTAACTGAGTTGAATATAAGATAGTTTATAAGCCACTACCGGGTTAGGGATACGGTTTTATAAAAGCCGGCTATGTGTTATACATAATTATGTGTGTTAAAATAATATATATTTTCACAAGCTGTAGGGCACATTTCAAAGTATTTCAGAAATTAAGTAATTGGGGAACGTGCATTTTGCTTTTTATCGTAACATTTATAATAATCTGTGTATATATTGGTACATATTCGTGATTTATAACATGCTAGAATTGTATTTTAGCAGACATCAACACGTCTGTCTATAGCGGCGAATTTTGACTCATGGTTACAAAATCAAACCATTTTTCATTAATTTTTTACGTATTTAATTATGTGTTACTGATCTCATTGAGTGCTATTTGTTATGTTTATAGCATATACTGGAAATTAACCGCTTAACATAGCCTTCCAAATATAATGGTTCATTACTGGTTTGCTTAAAAATAAATAACGCCATGGCAGTGCTGTGCGCGGTGAGAAATTAGTAACAGTAACATTTGATTAATTTTTTTGTATAATTCCGCAAGACGTTGCAGACAAACGTTTTTCTGTTAGTAGACTGATAGTAGCTTAGCTAAGAACAGGAGTTTGTTTTCACTCGTTAGGTTGTGTAAGGAAAGATCTGGTTTTCATGATAGCACTTGATAATATCAAGTATGTTATACAAGTTTATAATTAAAATTTAAAAAAACTTCCAACATATGTGCACAAAACTACGATAATGTTCTTCTGTCGAGTCCTCGATCAAATTTTTTTAGCAGCATTCAGGAAATGCAATCATCGTACATAAAAATTATTGCAAGGCGTATATCGATAACAGTGGGTGTACTTGGGAGTTTCATTTTTTTTTAATGACCAAGGTAATATCGATAGATCGGTGGAAGCGGAGGAACTACGTTTACAAAGGCACAAACGTAAATTCGTTACGTGGGATTCGAATCAGGATTCTGGTGCTCTGAATGGCAATACTTTAGCAACAACAGGCTCGAAGGTCGCAAAGTAGTTCAAGCGAACTGCAAGTGAAAGTGCGCAGAGTCGGTAATGAGCTTGACAAGTACCTACACTCTAAATGGAGTCGTAATAGGATACGGCGGTGGTGGAAAGAGAGAGAGAGAGAGAGAGAGAGAAAGTGTCGGAGTTCCGTTGCATTCCTGCTCAAAACACTCTCCCTTTGTAAGATCGGGACGACCCAGTTTAAAGCAGCCACGAAGGGGAGAGCACGGGAAGTGTACTCTCCGCGCAAGTTGGAACGAGACCCTCGGTCCCCTCCGAAGTNGGGGGGGGTAACGCTATCGCCGCCGTTGGAGTGAGCCGGCTTCATTGTGAGCTCGGTCATTTAACCGCACCTACACACATACCCTTCCCGTTTGAACCGCCCCGGCGAGAGAGTAAGAAAGTCTTGGAGCCTGGCGCTTCGGAGCAGCCCCCGACTGCCGGATGAATAACATTACACGACCGGACTTGGCGTTCCAACCACGGGAACTGCATTATCAAGAGGTAACTCACGTCTCTAACAGCAGTCTCGCTAATACGACGGGGTACGTTTAAGTTCTGGCTGTATAATTTCAACTCAACTGTTATTACGGTTTCTAATCAAATTTATCTCGACCTTGGATACCACGAGCAGTGGGAGTGAAGTTGACATATATTAACAGCTGAAGTTAATTTTCAAACAAACATAAAAGCTTAAAAATAATATAAATGAAGAAAGGATAACACAACCGAACCGCATACATAATCTCTACATTCAAATATCTCCCCACACTGGAAATAGTGCAAAACTATAAAAAAAACTTTTTTTTTTACGGTTTTAGTTTTCAAACATGTCGTAAGATGTTATTTTGTAATGTTCACTACAGAAATTACCTTACTCAACGTAAGGAAATGTGTGATTTGTTCTATTGGTGGGGTAGTTAGAATGATTTGGTGTATGCACGAAGGGAAAGGTGTGAATTACTATTTTAATATTATAGAAGGATGTTTTAACAGAAAACGTCCCACACGTTGGTGAAATGAGGAAAGGGTCATCATAGCAGCCAAATAAATAAAACGTAATTTTTTGTTGTGTACGCCTAAAGACTTATTAGTAACACACACACACACACACACACTCTCTCTCTCTCTCTCTCTCTCTCTCTCTCTCTCAATCGCTGATTCTGTCTCTCTCTTGCAGCGTTTTATATTGTATTTGAAATGTATGTTTAGCACACCACAATGAAAATATTTACCTATAGATATTTTTTTGCAATGCTTACTGCACACCTACACAAAAAAACAAATGATCAAAGACAATAAGTAGTACTATACGGTTTTGTGTTACAGACGAGTATCTACAGATTTTTTTCTCTGAATTTAGTTTTCAGAAACGTTTTAATGTTATATACTTTTGATGAAGACTGTTTCTCTGCCATTAATCCCAGATAATATTAATTAACTTTCAACGGACCAGCTCGATACGAAAGAGAGGAATCCGCACAAAAGAGAAAAAAAGTAGAAAAAATGGCTTAAAACAGATCCAGTGAAACGTTTTTGGTTATTACATAGTCACCCATAGAGCATTTTGCAGGGTCTGTTTCAACTATATTTACAAGGTGGTTTACATAGTAGCCCAACTTTGGTTTTGATAATATTGACTTTCAAACAACCTACAACATTCATTGACCAATCAAATGAACCGTGGAACCGTGAAGTTTGCTTACTATACATTCATACATGTTCAATGTGATCACCATGAGTGGCCCGAACGACATCTACGCGATAGTCAAACTCGTTCCACGCTCTTGTCAGCATGTCCGGTGTTACGGTTTGGATGGCGTTCGTAATTCTCGGTTTAAGGTGATGAGGGGGAAGCGAGCTCGCATTCGACACGTCCAAACAGTAATTCCGGACATTCTGACAAGAGTGTGGAACGAGTTTGATTATTGTGTAGATGTCGTTGTGGCTGCTCGAGGTGGTCACATTGAACATTTATGAAGAAATGGTAAACAAACTTCACAAATCCACGGTTCATTTGATTAGTCAACCAAGGTTGTAGGTTGTTCGGTTTTGATATTATAGACCTTCAAAGTGGGTGTATTCTTTTATACTCATCCTGTGTTATTGCAACCACAAATAAGTTTCCAGCTCATGCGCTGAGTGTAATAAGATAAAAATAATCTAATCATAAGAGCAGTGTACAAAGAAATTTTTTTTTTTTTTTCAGAGTATTTTCGACGGTGTGTACAGTAAACATTTTTCCTAGTTACCATATGATCGGGACCATTCCCCCCGTACTTAAAAAGGTCACACTGACAAAACCGCCGCCGACATATCCGTAGTCGTGTGTTAATTGCGCGAGAGAAAATGGTGTTCGAAACTTATAACTTATCCCAATGGTCGATCTCCGAATTTGTTCGTCCATTGAACGCTCTGTTCGAATTCCTGTTAGGGAAGAATGTGTGCGTAGTTATATGGCTGTAGTTTAGATGCTACCTAATTTATAACATGTTTCCTTAATACCACACCCGGTATAGAGCAGGAGAATGAGGAGAAAATGATTAAAAACAGTTTTCCTGATAATGTCTAGCAAATTTACTCAGGTAACAGATTACACTCGAACATTAGCCACTTGGCGTCTTACGGAAATCGAACAATGGAAACTAAGTGACTACCATCTCCATGATTAACTTTTAACATAGTTGTCGGAAATTCTTGTGTAGTGTATTTTGGTAATGAAATTTTGTTCGCATGCACAACTTGTGACTGGAGTGAGTGAAGTGAGTGAGTGAAGAGATTTGGGTGGCTCTTAACATCGAGGTCTTGAGAGCCGATGGGGGTGAAGTGAGGTGAGTATGGAGCATGAAAAAATGGGAGATCCCTGAGAAAACCCGCCAACCGGTGGCAACGTCCGGCACGATTCCCACATGCGAAAATCTGGGAGCGACCCCGCTGGGAATCGAACCCGGTTCGCCTTGATGGGAGGCGAGTAATCTAACCACTAAGCCACCACGGTCCCTCAGGTGCAGGTGGTCGAATCACAGGCCCAGACATAATTTGCCCATGATGTGTATTCCTTTCTCACAAGCAGAAACTGAACAACATCCGAGATGCTGCTGAATTGTGAGTAACTCTTGGGCGGATTTTGATGCGTTGCGGATCTTTCCAGAATGGTCGCTCTTTTAAATGATGAATAATTTGACGTTATTGCTCCGCTCCTACTTTAAAGGCGGGACTGTAGCACTTAGTCTTTATGTGCTCTGGACGGGAATTGAACTCGCAGTCTGGGAGTTGTGGTCCTAAATTAACAGCCGAAAGGCGACCATCTTGGACGAGGTTTCTAAAATGCTGCTTTCGGAACACGCTTTGGATCCTTGATAAACTGTGTATGTTGTCTGCTGTTGTATGTGCCAACTAAACTATCTGACACATTTAGAGGATCTCCTCAGGATTACATAAGACCAGTCATACAATAATGATATAGCCAGTTCGCTCGTTAATTACGCACTTTTGGAATTAACCTACGAAAAAATAATTTCGTATACTTAACTGCATATATTTTAACGGAAAAATTATTGTATTTATAGTTAGGTTGGTAGCGATGAAAGGAAATGAATCCCGTGTATTAACCTCGCAGCAAACACGTATTTTTTTAATTGGTAAACATTGAAAATATTTTATTTCAATTTGATTTGTGCTTGTTTAATTAAGAATTGGCAAAATAGTAACATATTAAAACTTTTTAACATTTTCACGCTCAGGTGATCTTTGCACGGACAAAACGATCGCCGTTCTTGACAGAGTTAATTGTTACATATGGTAAGATGATACAAAAATGTGCATAATAGTTTATTTCGTAAACGTCCTACTGAAAACCTTTTTCTAGTTTCTTTTTCTATAATTCCTTCACGATAACGAGTTAAAAAAACTATCACCAAATACTTAATGATCCATGAGTCTATCAACTCGCGATGTGAAGTCAAGAATTTCAGTATCCTTGTCTAAAAGTTATTCGTATTGTTATGTGTGTAAGTCTTAAAAGAAAGGAAATACAGCATTGGAAGTGCTCTCATTTTAAACATTTTGAACATTACACTTTTGATAAATTTATAACAACTTTGAAAATAGGTACCCAATTAAGATGGCAGAAATGTGGCGAAAGTGCTTCTACCTCATTACGTGTATTATAAGTGACGTTTTAATTTACATACACATAAGTGTATAGGTTGTTCACGGTAAAGTGAGAACTTTCGGAACTACTGCTTAAGATCTACTTGTGTGCACATTGTGCACGTAAAAGTCAACACCAATATTTATCCATGTGATTTTGACAGCTTTGTTGGCGATGGGTCGGTTAACGTCATAGTAATGCACAAAAGATTAAAATACATCAGTCTTTTAGCCCTAACCTCGGCATGACGCGTATTGATGAGAGCTTTTTTGGTATCCGGGTGATTCGGTATCATTTTTTTTTAATACCATAACAGTTTTAGGGGAGAGGTTTTTTAAGTTGATTTATTTCATTACATAAGTGTGCTTGTCAATTATTTTTTTTTTTTTTTAACAAAAATGGCCGTAGGGATGTCAGCAAAGCGAAAAGTTTCTATTGAGGACACACGGTTTCCCATTGACGACACAGAATACCTCCCTGAAATATTTTTTTCCCCCGGCTTGCAAGAAATAAACGACGATTTCTCGGCAGTCGGTGGCCGTTAACAATCAACACTCTTATTTGCCGAATATTGCACATCGATGTATATAGCTTAGTGCTCGGAATCCTTTGAGCTCTTTGGTTGGGCTTTTATTGCTGCTTTTGAAAAAGAAGAAAAAAAAGACGTGAACCGAATCGTTTGAACTTCGTGAAAGAATTTTCATTAAAACGGAAGTAGGCGTATACTTCAGAAATATGTATAGGCGTGATGAATTCCTTCAGAGGAAAGGGAATATAAACCAGAGAAGGCCTGGTACGCTATTGGTTTCTTCAGGGCAGTAAGTAAATCACACAGTTCTAACCGTAGCTGGGACGGACAAGAGTAATTTTTCATAGCCCCTTATCAAAAGACCCTCTGGAATGGATAAAATTTTGCACAGTTTTAGATTACGTTTATTTTTGTACTGCAGTATTCATAAGAGTAAAATTAAAACGAAAATGCAGTCTCTCCATGTTGCGTTTAAGGTTTACAATTAATAAATTATTATGTAAATTTTTGTTCTTCGAGATATTTTTGTAATTTAATTTTGTGTTCATATTCGGCTGAGATTCAAAACGAAATTTACAGGAGCTCACGCGTCAGAGTAGCAGAGAATTCTGCTGGTTTAGTCGATTTTGGAAAGTTTAAAGATCTCCGTGGAAATTTTTCTGTCAAGTATTATGGGAGAAGGGTGAATTAAATTCACTTTTATTCGCACATTCATGGAATCCATACAAGCGGTAAGATAATAAATAGGCACCAGTAGAAAAATTTCATGTCAGAAAACCGGCACGCCGCAGCACAACTCTACGTCACATTCCGACCCCCAATTGAAGATCTTAGAGTACGACTAAATATGACAGCTCCCATAAATATACTTCGGATAATTTAGCCATACCTTGCCATCCTGCTGGCTGTTTTCTTCCCGGGTTTTACCACCGCATGATCTCCAGTCATTTCATTCATTCCACCCACTTACTGTCGTTAGATAAGAACGTATTATGGATATTTTAACTCAAAATCATGATTCGTACAAATTTTGAAAGTTATCTGAACTCTAAATTTAATTTCAGCTAGTGTTTAATAAAGTTAAATAAATTACAGGTAAAAATTTATTTGGATTCCGACACTTGTTTCACAGGCCTAACCATTCTGAATTTAAATTTATTTTTAATGGTTAAATTTGAAATAAGGACGAACCGCATAACGAATAAGAAAACAATTTTCAAGGCGTTCGAATAACATGAAAAATAATTTTGAGCTTTAATCTGACGTATTGCTTTTCTACGATTTTGAGATTTGTATGAGAAAAAAAATGTATAAATGTAAGATTCCTCTAACTAGTTTTATTCACTTTTGTAAATTCTTTTTTTTTATCGTTGTCATACTTTTTTGAAACTATTATCTCATATCACAACGAAAAAGGATGTCATATGCTAAAACGTAGAAAATAATGTTAACATCACGAGACTCTGTGTAGAGAATATTGCAGTTCAATACGAACCAGGCTCATTCGTGTGAACCCAATTATGATGTCTGTACCTGAACACCTAAGGACCTGTGATAGCTGGGGAAATTCTCAAAGCTAACTAAGTGTTTGCAGCACATCGGAGTCAAGGAATGTCCTTAAAACACACTTTCCTTTCGAGACTCAGCTGCATATAATATTAATATGCTTCGAAAACTTCAAGTTTAATTAAGTGACAATGAATGTGCAATACAAAACATACAAGGTATTTATTTGGATCAAACATTAGGCCTCTGTACAAATGGCAAGTGGGTTTACGTGTGATGCCGATTGTGTAGTATTATTCACAGCTCGGAAGTAATGTAAATACAGACGAGAGAAAGTCGGATACGTTATTACCTCAGTTTCTTGATTGCTCCAGCATGATAAATGTTATGGCTTGTTTTCATAGAGAGAATTATAGCCCACCACGCTACTAAAATTGATTTATTTCAAATGCGTTAGAATTATTAGATTAGGTGAATGTAAAACATTTCTAAACCTTTATCATGGATTAGTACATGCTAAGTCGAATAAAATACGTACGTACACGGAACGTATCATCCATACGTTCTAGTGAACAATTCGCTGTTATGAATCTTCTGTCTTGGTATTTGACTTCCTAGATGTTTAATACTCTGCCTTTATTTCCGAATCAGGGATTGTGCAGCCCAAATAATCTTAGCTTATACCGCGAAGTTATATATAAAAAATTGATGGTTACTTCACATTTTTTGAATCAAACCTTTGAAAAATCACCACATGTATGGCGCGTTTGGATGTTTCCTAAATGTGGCATGTATCACAATAAGGTTATATTTCTGTTAACATAAAATTTACTTATTGTTGGTCATGTTATACTCGTACTCTTACTAATATTTAATTTTATTAAATCTTGTTTGGATGTCTAATTAATCGTAATGAAAACAGTGAGAAAATAGGTGTGTTGGAAATGGCTAGCAAGAAATAGTTCCCACGCAAAATATTATTACACTGAATGCGGATTAATGCGGTGCGTAGTTACTTTTGTGTAGTTTTCTAGACTTGGTTAAGGCGCCCGTCTACCTGGCGCTTGAACTGCGTTGCAGAGTGTTCCAAATACACGTCTTTCAACGAAACTTTTAAGCGTGCGTCCAAAGTGCTGATCTACGAAAAGAACACACACTTCAGACGAGAGCTGTTAAGTACTTTCAAAATATCACGTACGTTAGAAACATCAATTCAGAGTACTCCAAAACCGCTAAAAACGGCCTTTCCAAGGGGCTGTAGCTCTAAATGCACGCATTAGATACATACAAAACTACTATAGGGGCCTGCACTGAACCTTTCTAAAGACTTCCCACTTATAAAATAATATGGTTACATCTGAAAGTCCCATAGGTACACGCAGCACGACGAGAACACTGCACGCCAGTTCAGAGCCTTGCGCTTAGCGGTGATGGCGTACTTGATGCGCGTGGCAGTGTCGCCCTTATCGCTCCCGCGCTTCTCGGCCTAAACGTGGGAAAAAGTTCCAGGTAGACGGGGGCCTTAAGCTTTGTTTGCATGAGGCGGAGGAATAGTTTGAGAGTAGAACTTTGGCAGGGCTTCAGAAAAGTAGGAAGTAACCGCGATTGGACTATAGTAGCACTACTTCGTTGCTGGTATCGTACTTCGCACAAGGGTTGCTACGTCCGCGGTAGAAAACACTTCCCGGCAGCTGTTAGCACCGTCGTTAAAAATGTGTCCGGCGAGAGCAGCTTCGGCAAGTATTCTGTGCCACGTGTACGCGTATAGTGCGATACGTGGCCCACGTAGTGAGAACCACTGACCTGGTAGAGTGTTGGTATCCTGTTTATATTCCCCCGCGCGCGGTTGCACTCAAAACCCCTCCTCCCGCACCATCCTCCCTCCACTGGCACTCAACCTCCACCCCCCCATAAGGAAGCCATACTATTTTATGGGGTAGTAAAAAAGTACTCGCGGGGTGTTTTTTTCCCCGTGTCCGTGTTCGGAATACGAGCTGGAGGGGCCATAAAGCTCTAACCGTTTGTCATGGAGCACTTAGCGGGATGCTGCGGGTTAGGTTTGGCGGAAAGGGGGGGAAGGGGTGGTTGTATACATGCATCTCTGTATCCGCGACTCCCGATACACATCCGCCGACGCCATCGTTCCACCGAAGAGGACGCCAGAGTTCGCGAAATGACCTCGCAGGGGCAAGCGCCGTGAGTGGGGATAGATCACCGCTGATTGGGTTTAAAAAGATAATTTCGGTCATCTCCTGAGCGTGGTCCCTCGGCTTTCTCGCCATTGCTGCAGCTTCCAGAAACAGGAGACATTGCCGTTGTATCGCCACGAGCGGAAATTTCGACAGCTCACTTACCTTTATTGTACACAGCGTGGCGGAAAAACGCCGTAGTTTCCTACATTACGAAAAACTGCTTCTCAGCACACAGTAGATTAATGTCGATGCCAGCACACACCAAAATGATAGAGCAGCATTTAAAGGAGATTTACGTGACGTTCTGATTTATTCCGAAATTCTTTCAAGTATGTGTGACTTGTTCACTGTGTTTATTCTCATAATCGCAAAAAAAAAATAATAATAAAAAAATTGCTGCAAATAATAAACTATAGCGAACTTAGTTGAAAATTTGATTTTCGTTAGTCTTTTGCATATGGTAATTACAATACGTAGTTATGAAAAACAAAAGGACAAAGAAAATTTTTATAAAAACTCATATAAGTAAAGTAAACAAGATTTTTTTCCCCTTCAAAATCTACCGTTTGCGGACAATAAAAAAGAAATAAAAATTTTAATATCAGTAATCCAGATATAAATAAACTAAAATATCAAAAATTAAACAATACAGCAAAACTAGAAATGTGAAAAAAAATTATAAAACACAGTAATATAAACTAAAATAAAATATAAATTCCAATAAAAGGGAAGTAATACGTAGAATACTCACAAAACGTAACAGTAGTTAACAAAAAGTCTGTGCTCGTAAAAAACCTACACCCAAATGTTCTGCTTTTATAAGCAGTTTTCCTAGCTTTCAGCAGGAACACAGTCGTGTTATAAACATGCAGTGGATGAAGGTGACTTGTAAACCAGTGACAGACAAAGACTCCCAGAGTACTGCAGCGAGCATGTGACGAACCACCCACCCACCCACTCGTATTCGTGGAAGTGCAGTAGTGGGTATTGTGATCACTTGCATCAATATACAGCAAAGTACCGTTGCATATAGGCTATTCTCGGTAAAGTGAGCACTTTTGAAAGCCCTTTCATTTGGAATAATAATTAATATCTGAACATATTTTATTTTAGCCATAGACGTTAACTTCCGAGTGCGGTGGAATATGCACACTCTCTTTATTACTTACAAGGCAATATGAATTTCAAAAGATGGTTAAAGTGTAAAAAATGTATGAAAGGGAAAAGTAACTGCGGCCTTAAAAGTGCTTACTTTACCGTGAACAGCCTATAATTGTTTCTCTGGTTATTACACACAATAAGCTGTAGTGCGATATGATTGTATAATAAAGCATCTCCACCTATGCTATTTTAGTAGCGGTACCCTCAAAGATGCAGCAGCCGCTTCGCTAGCCTTATGTATTTGCTCGCCACTGGTGTAATAAGATCTTGAGGAAGATTGTAGGGAATTGGAAGAACTCTAAAATACTGTATTTGCTGTAATACATGTTTTTTTGCTACAAACATTAAATGTAATTAACAGCTCAATAAGTTTTTCACAAACCCAATTATTGTTTGAATTATATATAAATGGCAATTACAACCTTGCATTGTGGTTACAACAGTTCGACAATACCCTTTTGTGATCAATTCAGTTAATGTATTTTAAAGGTTAAGCCAATACGTCGATGATCTAAGGGGTTTGTTATTTGGTAGCGTATCATTCACAAAGTTTTCCTAGGTACTAACAATTATAATGAACTTAAAGAAAAGTTTTAATATCACTTGACCTTTTACTTGGGTTTACAGGAACACTTCTTTATTATAAAAGAAAAGCTCAAGGGAAACATTTCCTTTACTATAAAGAAAATTTGCATTGTCATAAAATAAAACTGTATAAAGAAAAAATCTAGTAATGACAAACTTAAGTGTATTTAACCTTCCCTCTGAGTTAAAGCAAGGGTTTGCTAGTGTAAACAAAAAGATTCAAAGAAATGCTTTTCTTTGCTATACAGAAAGCTTTGAATGAGTGAGTGAAGAGAATTGGGTGGCTCTTAATATCTAGGTCTTGAGAGCCGATGAGGGTGAGGAGAAGTGAGTTTGATGTAGAGGAAGGGACGGGGGAAGCAGCATCGTCCAGAACGATTCCCACGTGCGAAAATCCGGGAGCAACCCCGCCGGGAATCGAGCCCGGTTCGCCTGGGTGGGAGGCGAGTAGTCTAACCACTACACCACCGCGGCCCCCGCAGAGAGCTTTGAGCTTTTTCTTTTGCAGAGAGGGTACGTAG
Source organism: Clitarchus hookeri (assembly GCA_002778355.1). NCBI lineage: Eukaryota > Metazoa > Arthropoda > Insecta > Phasmatodea > Phasmatidae > Clitarchus > Clitarchus hookeri. The sequence goes on from NQII01006758.1 coordinate 99,844, forward strand.
AGAGGAGCCACCCGAGAGGACCTACATACTAGCGGCAAGAACTATATCCTGCCGGGAATCGTTGCAAAAATAACTCTATAATCAGTTTAATGAACACTTGCCAGGACCGAGCCCGCATCTCCCGCCGTCCTCCTCAGCTCGCGTCGTGCCAGTGCGCAGGTCGCGTGTTGATCCACGTGAAGAACGAGCGCCGGCCGTGTTGACACTCGTCGCGCGAGACAGGACCGCCGACAAACACAGCGTCATTTCACGGGGATAACTGTCGACGCCCCGGGAATGTTGGTCGTTGACGCCCGTGCAAACCAGAGACCCTTGTTATGCTTCCATCGCCGCGTCTTTTTCCATGATCGTTCATCACGCGGGCAACTGCGTAAAGCAAACTGCGCGATTGTACTTGATGGTATGTTTTACTGGAGGAAAGCAGTTATGATTCTGATACACGTGTCGAAATGTTGGTATCTGAAGAAAGTATGAATTTATTCATATTGGTTATTTAAAAAAAATATATTTTTACAAAACGATATATCGAAAGAGAAATATCAAATTACGATACATCGGAATCCGATATTTTATGAATTAAGGGACTTGACGAATGTAAAATTGCTTGGAATATTATACACCATTGAGATGAGAACACGAGGCATTCCAAAAAGATGTGGAACCTGTTTTTGGTTCATGTTCCCCAAGTAAACACAGTAACTTTTAAATTCAATTTTAGTATTCAGAGCAGAGCTTATTAAGAGAGCATAAAATATTTATTTTTATTTCCGATACCTGAAAAAAAGATATTGATTTCGATAACATATCGTTGAAGTATACCGACATATATATCGATATATCGTTGATTTAATATCGTCATTTCGATATTATGATATTTTTTCATAATTCCTAATACATTTTATTAAGCTTTAAGTAGAGCGATAGTAGTATTTAAAGACAATACCAAATCACTCATCACTGTTTTCTGCTTCTCTTTACTATTTTTCTCCCTCTTTCTCTCTCCTTACATGTACATACACACTCCAACTCTAGTGAAAGAACATTTAAGAACACACCGTAGAAATACACGTTTATTCCTCAAAGTCGGTACACAAGAAGAAGGAGGTGGTATGTGGCACTGATCAAAACATCAAGCTCGTGGTTAAATACAAACATTAAGCAAACACTTTAACAACGAGTTAAACCACCCTGAACGGTCACTCGTACAGCAATTCCGGCATGTAACTTGTGCGAATGCTGAATGTCCCTATGGGGTTCAAACAAGGTCAAGGCACAACGAATGATAGAAGTATCGATCACAGGGCTTTCCGATGTCCTGATAAAGGGATGTGGCATAATATTGCTCACCTTGTCCTGTGGATATGGTGTCAGTGCCCAATATTTTTTCCAATACGCCCTTCACACAGCGCGGTTGTATGTCCGTGAAAACTCGCGGTATCCGATTGCCTCCTGCAGTGCACAAAATTCTAATTCGTGGTTCGCACGTTATTGAAGTAGCTCTGCTTCCGATAGGAATGCTGAGTGAAGAGGCCCGGGAAGCCCGGGAGAGAATGTGTCGCAAGTCGAGCATTAAGGCGAATAACAGAGATCTAATTATCATAACGTTAATATCTTCTGACCCTGCAATTTCTTCTGTTAGGACACCGGCACCGAGAAAAGACAGAAAAATAATCGCAGACGTTATGTCTTTCAGAAGTTCGTAGCTTGTGGTGTGAAGATGATTACTAGAGTGATTGTATTAACTGCTGTATTTTGTGTTTTATTAACAGAAATATTATTGCTTTTCAATCTTAAAAAAAAAATATTACCATAATATTTTATTTACTGAATTCTTGGAGTTTTGAGTGTATAAATAATGTTTCATTTCGACACCTTGATGTTCCGAAATGCAGAGTTTTATGCATCATATTTGATTCATGTATTCAAAGGGTCGCTGTATAAGCGATACAAATGGAATAAAAACTGGAATGCATAACACTAGAAGTTTTGTCCAGCAAAATGGCTGTTTTGCCCCACTGTGCAGTAGGCTACGAGGCACTGATTGTCGAACTGCGTTCCAACGCGTTGCTGGGCAGTGACGTCATTTTGCTGGCATTTGGAGCTGTAGCTCGTGGTATGAGAGGCTGCTTCACGCCTGTATTTGTAAATACTCTGTGTTTGCACTAAAGGACACTACTGCATTTAACAACACACTGGACTTAACTCTGGACTCTCTAGAATGCAATACGCTGCTTTATCTGTCCTACTTGGTTTTCCTCTGAGTATTCTCTGCCACTAAGTTTTTTCCGAAAAAAATTATTATTCTGATTATTTTGGAAGCTTTCCGGATACTACCATTGTCACTGTCTTTCTCATCTCCTTGTGCCCGACATCAGAATTTCATTGTGCTAATCCTAACTGCCGGGGACGTTACACGACTCAAGCAACATTGCAACAGATAAGTCAATCCATCCTCCCCCTTGTCCCAAACGATAATTCCTGCCAATCACACAAGGCGTAATTAGTGTGAGTGGTGAAAGAGGAAGCTTTTGATGGTGTCGCGATTATCTGGACATCTCACAGTCAGAAATACCAATACAATACTCCTTGTGCTTGAACTCACAAGCACAAACTATTCATTAATATTTTTTTATTATATTCCTGTTAAAATATTTTTCTTTGCACTAACACAAGTTTAGCTGAGATTAGATTATTAGAGTAATGACATTTTTAGATAACCTAATTTGACAGCCAAATAATCTCGTAGAAACGATAGATTTCTATTTTGTAGGAAAATGTTGTTATTTCTTCCGTTAGTAATATGCAACGTTGGTTTGCATATTACTTCTGATAAAACTTTTCGGATGGAAAATACACTTTTGAAAGGTAATGATTATCAGTTGTTTTAAAAAAATTTAGTTATCATGTATGTTGGCCTTTTCATATGTCGAAATGCTTCCAACTATATTTTATGTTTGCATTGCATTAAAAACATAATTTTTCAAAATGCACTTACATGTATGGACTATTAGTCATTCCGAGTAATACGTAGCGCGATCGTATTTATATCCCCAAATGTAGGCAAAAAGCATATCCCATAATTTCCGCATTGGTTACTGGCATATAACATGGGATGAAGCGATGTGGATGATCCTCGTGCTGCATTTTAGGATACGGATGACTGAACAGTTTTTGAGTATAATGATGAACTTAGAGTTCGCGTAAATCGCTTACTGGTCAGGCAAGCACGATTTTCACTCAAAGTAAAAGACGAGTAATATTTTTTAGCTATTGCTGATTATATTGTCGATTTCAAAAGAAAAGGTAAAGTGTATATAGTTGTGAAGACTAAGTGGGACTTGGGTGATACTTGAACTGTAAAGGAAGAGCAAACGTACCCTTAAAGACGAATTTGTTGATAATTTTGAGTTGATACGCAAGAGGGTATTTCCGGTCTGTACATCAGCTGGTTTGGCAGTGCTTGACATGATACAAGTTTCGGAAGAACTGTGAGATATACGGTATGCAGAGACAAATTTTAAATTATATTTGGATGATTTGGAGTTAAAGATTTACCCGTTGGAGTAAGAACGTTCCACGAATTCAGAAAATATAGTTAATCGTTATAACTATTATTAAGATTCAGTATTTACGCGCCAGTGATGAAAACGGTATGACTGTTTCACATTGTAAATTTTTTTTTTCTACATATCAGAGTTTTTAGCGTGGTGTGATGGAAGAAATACAAATGTTACCCCCAAGTCAAAACAATAGACGAATACAAAAACAGAATGCTGCAGAAGGGAGTGAAACGGATCCGTGTCTTTCAACAAGTGGGGACGTCAAAGAAACGACTGTTGCTTGAAGACTTTAGCGAGGAAGCGAATAGAGGTAACAGAATGTCTGGTAATTATTTATATCAGCATTTGCTTTTAAAAGATTTTAAACTCTTGCGGATAAACCAAAAGGGGAAAGGGGAAAGGGGAAGAGAAGGACGGGCGAAAACGGCAGATGCGTTACACAAAGAGTACTTCCAGTGTTTCGCCGGTGGCGTGGTATGGGGGTGTTGCAAATGGAAAGAAATGGAGCGTGGAAGAAGAGGGATGAAAGGGGGTGGGGGAGAAAAAAATCAGGAAGGAGAGAAGAAAGGACTGGCGGAGTTGCCGCTGCCTCCCTCAACCCCCTTCCAACTTCATAATTACTTCACAGTTCCGTGGAGGAGAAGGGCGATGTGCTTCTTGGGCGCATCCTCCATCCGTTCCACCCCCCTGCAGCTCACCCCTATACACCACCGCTCGCCGAAACTGGAGGGATATCCTCGGAACTTGCTGGAGCGGGCGGACTTCTTGTATACACGGCTCCCCGCTGGAAACTGATGGCGATCGATGGCGCAGACAGGTAGAAACCTGCAAGCGCCGCTACCTGTAACCGTGTTTCGGCCTGGAAAAGTTTCCCGGGAGTAAACAGGCCGATGCAGACCCGGGGGTTGGTTACACGTACCGGATACAGCTTTCGAAAACTTCATTTCCCCGGTCGGGAACTACGTTGCTGGGGGAAAAAAAATGTCTGTTCAGAGATAGCAGTTTTGTGCTAGAGCTAGAAAATAAAATACTATTTGTACGACTAACACACATATTTAAGTTACCAAGCTGACACCCTACAAATGGCAATGTTAACCTACAGGTTGTTTAAAAAAAATTAATTTTCGAATTCGGCCTTTTCTTTAAGAAGTTATGATACAGATTAACATAATTTTAACCTTATAACACTGACAGTACAATAAGAAACTTCTTAATGAAATTCGTTCTCATATTTATCTCATCAACCAGCCGAAAAAAAATTTTTTTACGCGGTGCGGCAATCCACATGAGAGATAAACATATAGAACGTACACTGTTCTCGGTTTTATTGTGTTATAATAGCTTTGACATGTTATTAAGTGCGGCAACTTCACCTCCGCCTCCTGCCCCTCGGGAAGTGCCGGCGTTTGTCTCCCCCTCGCGGCTCCAAGATGACGTCATCGTTGCTTGGGGGAGAGGAGGGGGAGCCACCAAAAATGCCGCGTACAACCTGTGAGGCAGACGTCATTCCCGCCTGCTGGAAGAGTCAACAACTTGTGACCCGTTTGTGGTGAAATCTCTGGTCGCCAACTACGTCGACGCGACTCTAGGTGCGAATAACTTTCTGGTGTAGGTCACTTCAGTTGTGAAAGCCCCGGCGTGCCTCTGTGCCCTTTGTCGGCTGTCCTAAATGGTGATTAGTGCTGAGTGTGCGTTCTATGTAGTTGAACCGGGAGACGAAAGGCCGGCGACGAAGTGACGAGCGAACGCCGAAGAGCGCGACTGTCTGAAGAGCACAAACTGGGACAGAACCTGTAGGACTGTAAGGAAGTGGGACTTTTGTCATATGGAGTGGAGTGGAGAGAGGAAAGATTTGGGCGGTTCTTAACATCGAGGTCTTAAGAGCCGCTAGAGGGAAGCGAGGTGAGCATCAAGTAGCGCCGGACTGCAAGGGAAGGGTAAACGGGAGATCCTCGAGAAAACCCGCTAACCAGCGACACGGTTTCCACTTGCAAAGATTCGGGAGCGACCCCGCCGGGAATCTAACCCGGTTCGCCTTGGTAGGAGGCGAAAAGTCTGGCCACTACACCCCCGTGGCCCCACGGAATGGAGTACACATTTTATAACATGCTTGTAATTAATGAGTGAAGATTAAGTGTGTGTAAGTTGGTATAAGTGCAGTGGTTAGGAGTTTAATTATATCTTAGAGCAGCTGAAAATTCTCACTGGTTAAATAGCACGTATTTAGGTACGAATATACAGTTTCATTTTGTAAGTGAATCAACTTTTTTACTTTTTAAATAAATTATAGTATATAGTCTAGTTCTTATATTTGATTGAAATTAAGATCTCGATCCTTTCCGGAACTTGAATACGCCCAAAGAAATATGTTAAACATTTGCTTGAAATATTTATTTTTGTTTAAATACATTCTTTTTTAAAATTTATTTTTAAATTATATATATTTTAAGTATACCACTTACTCAATTTAATGTTTCTGTCCGATCTCAGTTTGTGCGCTGCCGTTCGTATACAGAAGGAATAATTCGAGATATATTTCGAGCCGACTCTTGTCTTCATTTTCCTTCTCGGCGGACGCGAGCAGTGTTGCAAGATATTCCGAGTACAAATTCCCACAACGCTGGACAATAATTCCCGTTTTACTCCGAAATTCCCGTTCTCCCATAAAAGCAAAAAAATATATATATATATACGACCCGTGTAGTTTACTGTTAGTTTTTCTCTGCTGATTTATTCAAATTTGTTTCCAAACCACAACAGAAAGGATGCGTGTTGTAATCAAATGAAAAATGATAACAAGAAGGCTGCAATGTTCGGGATAGTTGAATATGTACTGAAAATATCGATCATACAGGAACGTCTGTATTACACCCCCTGATTTTCCACTTTCCTACATTTTACACACACCTTTTTTGGTCCCAACATAAATTTTTACAGCATAAATTTCCCAATTTTTACACTTTCCTGCATTTTGCAACGTTTATCCCCAGCCCCTTGAAAAGTGTAAAATAGGAGTTTTACTGTATTATGTCCTAAAAATATGTTTCAAATATTTTTTTAATTATGAAATTCTATACGTAAATTTAAATAAATGTTACAGGTTCAAAATTGTTCTTTCTTTTTTCTTTCTTCGCTGAAAACGGGAAAATTTTTAGTCGTCTGGCAACACTATGCGAGCGGTAAGTTAGGTTACTTCTACTACAGGTTAGCAAGATCAATGTTGAAAGTTTGGCAAAGGGAATATTTTCGCCACTAGGCAAGCGCTAGTGTCTGCGTGCAAGCAGTTATGGAATGTTCTTTGGAATAACCTATCGAACGATACTTGCCGCTCAAGTATAAGAAGGGTGATTTTTTAAAAATGATTTTACATCTGCAGCTGTGGTTCAGGAACAATGTTCACTCACGACTTCAGCATTATGCGTTTATACACACAGCCTAATCGTTTTGTTGTTATAACTGGAATTCAGTTTTCAATAAACACGATTGCTTGTCACCATTTTCACACAATGCTGTTTTACAATCTGTAAATAATTTTCCTGATTTCTTTATTTACTATGTATCTGTGTTTAATACTATTGGACTCTTGGTCAAAACAAAATAAACACAATGACTTTTCCACTCCTTCTCTGACTGGCTAAACTTTTAACCTTGTAGGAAACCTTCTATAAAAAATTGCACACGACCAAATACGAAAACGTCCAAGAAAACTGCCAGTAGATGGACAAATCTTCCATAGAACTATCCATACAGGCCTGAATGGAATCGTCCAAGGAATCTTCCATTTTGGCATACAGGCTTAAGGGGGAAGTATCCTTGCCATCTTGGATTTACGTATTTTCTTCCGTAACTGAATTTTCGGAGTCAATATTTAAAAAAGCTTGTCAAGGCATGGTAAACATTTTAACAGTTATTTCGAAATCCCACTTTTTTTACACAATTAGTTTTACATCTGTAACCGTAATCAAACATTACCTAATGATTTAATAATTTCATTCCCATTTGGGAAATACAGGTATAATTTAACCTCTTCAAATTTAAAAAAAATTCGCAAAGTAGTCCTCTTCATGTCTAAGCTTTGATTTTTTTATTTCTGGTCATACATTATCTTTACAAAGATTTGTAAGAAAATTTGAAGATGGAGCGGATACTACCCCCTTACGTAAGCAGCCGTGCGGAAGCGGGGCGGGTCGTCCCACGCTACCCCCTTTGCTCTTCTACCCCCTCACTTGCCCGGCAACGGTGTCGGCGTGACGTTTTTATCCTTGCTGCGAACTGGGCCAGTGGGTTTTGCATTACCAGCCCGCCGTCGCGACGCAATGATTCAGGCGCCCGGCCGATAATGCTCCTCTCCGGTGACGTGTGCTCGCGTGTCCTTAATGACGTCGTCGTGTTCTTGCGCGCGACGGGGCGGATGAATAGATACTTGTTCTCCGGCGACGTGCAAGTCGTAGTTTGTGAAGCTCGGGCTCGTGCGGGGATCGTCGCCGATGTGGAGTCGATTCCAGGAGTTTGTGGAAGGAGACGAAGAAGAAGCCAGTGATGCAACGAATATTCGCATTCGCATTCGCATTCGCAAAAATGATGGCAATATTTTGTGAATTTATTTGGCAATGAAAATTGAAAATTTTTATTAAATAATAATGCAACTGCTATGACTAAGACATTTTTATTTATTAATATATTTTTTATGTATAAGAGTGTATTTTAATGATATTTGGGAAACACTAGATTACATAACAGAAACACACTCTTGATATTATTTTATTCTTATTTACCTAAGCAAAATCAAATTAAGGCCGGTAATTTCTTAAAACTTCTAAACTATATTATAACACAACTCTATGATTGAATACCATTGAACTGCTTTAACACAAAACAATGGAATAAGATACAACCCAACCTTTTTAATTATACAAATCAACTTTAAATGTGATCTTTTGTAAAAACACTTAATAATATGCATTTATGCAACCTAAAGTGTATCTCATTCAAATATGTGAGATCTTTTAATGAACTAGTAATCATGTTTAATTGTAAATCAAATCGA
>NQII01006759.1:11040-36104 GCA_002778355.1 Clitarchus hookeri
GCCAGCCTCCAGTCTTAATTGTCGGCACATGTCGCCTTGTGGGGGGGAGGGTGTGAGGGGGTAGGACGGAGAACAATGCCTTTCAAAACACATATCCTGGTTTCTGAAGGTTTCTAGAGGGGAGGGGGGTAGTACCTCGCCCCTAGCTTACTTTCGCCAGCTTTTTCTTCCGTGGTGCATATTTTCTGAGTTTAGGCGAAATACACATGATTATTTGGTGATATCGCGTGAAACCTCTGTGCTCCACAGATCTTCCGGGCAGGCGAGAGTCCTAGGGCGGTGAAGGGGGGTGGCAGGGCGGCCTAGCCGCGGGACACGTATCACTGCGGCCCGCCACCTGCCTAGTGGCACGTGCCAACTGGGATACGGTCGCAAAGTGTGTCAGCGATGCTCCTATTCCCAAAAGACGTCACACGTCGAGACATATGTAAGTGAAATGCACATGAATAGCATAATTAATAACATATTTATTCATTTAAATAATTCTGCAAATAAGTGCAGTAGTTGAGACAGAAAGCGTTAATAAACTATAGTCTGTGGCAGAGAGGAAAATCAATATGTGAGGAAATGTTTTTCATATAATATGTAATTTAGCATAAGTTAAAATGTAGAAAAGTGACGAGAAGGATGTTTTATTGTGTTGCAAATATTTTAAATCTTCCCTTACACGAGCTTTGTCAGCAGCACCACGAATTGCCCACCGTTTCAGCGGCAGTTTGTAAGCAATATGGAGAAGGCATTCAAAAACCTAAGCCGTCCTTACTTTACGTGACATGTTATCAATCATTTAAAATTTCCAAAATTCTTTAGATGTAAGTCTACATATGTAGCAACTTTGGTTTGATTTACTATCTGTCAAATAATTACCAATCTTTCCATCCACAATGGCGACAATAATACGATGTCGTACATTAACCACTTTACTGTTTGAACAGTATACAATCTGTTCCTGCATAAATGCATTTTCGGCTGAAACTTAATGGGCAGATTTCCTTGCAAACTAAAATTTTAACGGACGAAAAATCCGAGTGGAAGAGGGCCATGGGTTTTGCCAAATAATTTTATAATGTCCTCATTCCGTATGGCTCATTAACTGAACTGGCACCAGTGTAGTTACAAAACCGCTGCTACTATCAGTACACTCTTCGCTTTCAAATGTTTGCTTGTTCTCACTGTTTCCGGTTAAACCATTAAATCAACACGCAATGATTGCAGCACGTCCTTGAGACAGGAGAGCAATCAAGTAACGGTGAGGTCTAACAGCGCCAGTAGTTTTAGTTCTGCTGGCGACTGTGTGACGGACATGTAATCCAAGTAATATACCCTTCTCGCCTCTTGAATCATTTTATAAGACGGGAATGGACTTTGACTTTACATCTTATAATGTGATACTGTTGGCGAGTTTAGTTTAGCATCTAGGGTCACAGCAAGACCTCCTTCTCCCGACATATTCTCTGTGTGCACTCTCTCAAAACATTCAAAAGCCTATCTATATCTCGGTGCTCGCATAGGTGGTGTCGATGTTATCTCTTGTGGAGGCTTTGAAGACTCCAGATTGCCAGAAGCACACATACTCATCTGCGTAGCATTGGCCAACTCCTCCGATAACCACATTTTTCTCACTTCTTCCGATTTATTTGACTTTGTCCTCTCCGATGACTCGGAAAGAGCTGCTTCGGGCGACCGCGACGAACGTTACTCCTCACAGAATCGTAAAACGTAAACGTAACAGAACCTTTTAGCCACAATTTGTTTTGATGCAGAAACATGACAGCCATTAATCCTGGAAATTCCTGTTCGGGGCAGCTTGTTCTCTCCATAATAATATTATTGAGGCTTTCCAACGTTATATCTCCACTGTCTTCCATGGTGTACCGTGCATTATTTCAAATTACTTTTGCCTAGGAAAGCTCCTTATGTTTTCCTAGCCGGAACCTGCCAGGGGACGCAAATAAGGCTGCTTAAATGGATTTGACTTTTGAGAGATAAAGTTAAAAATCAATTAGTAGGGCAAAGACAGGTATGATTTTATTCCTGACTCATAAAGTCAAATGATAAACGAAAATTACAGTGAAAAGAATGAGTGAATGAAGATATTTGAGGGGCTCTTTACGGCGAGGTATTGAGAGCCGATAGGGTGATTGAGGTGAGTGTGGAGCTGCGCCGGAATGAAAGGGTGTGTTAACGGGAGATCCCTGAGAAAACCTGCCGACCGACGGCATTGTACGGCACGATTTCCACATGCGAAAATCTGATGACCCAACCGGGTATTGAACCCAGTGGGAGGCGAACAGGCTAACCATTCAGCCACTGTGGCCTCTACAGCGAAAAGAGAATGACGCAATAATGGTTAGAACAAAACTAAAATCTTCTATGAAATCCGCTTTCGTGCTATGCTATGCAATGCCATGGAAAGGCTTGTGATATCCCTAGTACTGAAGCAGATTATGTCAAGTGGTGTGATTGAAGCATGATAGATATTTATTTCCAAATTGTGGCCATATAGATATTTATAGTTAAGAAACCATGTAATAAATTTCAAGTAAACTTTGTATGCTGGCAGTGGATATTACAACTTTCAAGCGTATGCACATAGACCATCTTTTGTCCTCCATTTTGTAAGATAGCACCATGTGAGTACATAATGTTTTTTGTCATATCTCGGGAAACAATTCACAGATTCCTTTTCAAATTTGGCAAACAAATAGTACTGTTGCAGGTACGTTTTATGCATTTCAGGCACTTATTTTTAAAATGGTGGCTGTGCAAATATTTTAACTCAGTATATTTTATTAAAGAAACAAATTCGAACTTAATTTTGTATGCTGGTAGTTCCTATTGCAACCATTAAATTTGTTTATGCATAACCTCATTTCTCTGCAATTTTGTAAGATAGCCCCACCAATAAAAATAATGATTTAATCACGTATTTCAAGAATAAATTAACCCATTCTTACGTAATTTGGCGAATGCGTTGTACTGTGTTAGGCCATAATAATAAATGTTTATTTTCAAGTAGGACACACTTATTTTCTGAATGGCGTCTATAAAATAATTTTAGTTTTGTGCGTGATCTACAAAACTATGTTATCTATTTTAACTTAACCTTGTACATTCACAGTATATAATCTTCGAAATTGTTATTACATTACTTTTTTGGTCCTCCATTTATGAAGATCGCCACATGAAAATGATGGAGGTGTTGTGCCAAATTTTAAGACCAATCAACAGATTCCGAATACATTTTATACTGGAACATTTCAAATAAATTTGAACCAAATTGAGCACACCATATACCCTACAGAAGGTCATGTAAGCTATCATGATTTAAATTGGAACGACAACGACGTTCAAAATTGCATATTCATAACAATTTGGGTAAGTTTGACATATGTTTTAAACAATTTAACAAAATTAACCCAAATTTTTATGAAGTGAGTATACATTTGAAGCATCGCGTATAGAGAATCTTTGTCTTGCAATTTTGTACGACAGCATCAAATAAGAAAATGAAGTTTTTTACATCATATCTCAGGTATCAAACAACCGATTTCCATCAAATTCTTTACTGAATTGGCGCTACGGTTGGCAACGTAAACATGCAAGTTTTATGTGACGTTGTCACTTATTTTCAAAGAAAATGCCGTGTTTATATTTTACGTTAGTAAACCCTATCGTTTGAAACATTAGACTGATACAATCCGAAGTTGATGCTCCGAATCTGACCTCCACAATGCAGTAGATTGTACGGTAGGTTGTAGTACGTGGCTTCCTGGGTTAAAGTCCCGGGAAAGGTATGTATGTATTTTTAATTGTCTTACTACTCTTGCATAAGTTTCTAGTTTCATTTCTAAAGTTATTGCTTGCAAAGAGAAGTCAAGCCCTTCCCACCAACTCAGCTTTCAATAATTTATTAAAAAAATAATTGAACCCATGTTGAGGACAGTAGGTTCATTAGTTATATCAGAAACTTCTTGTTAGAATTTATGCCCGGTTTTGTGGTCATCTGCCCCACTGCGTGATGTCCCGACTTTGTCTTTGGCTGTACCATCGTTGGCTACAGCTGAGCTGCCTACGTTGTCGTCAACGCCATTTGCGGTGCCATCTACAGCATCTTTAACAACATCGGTGCCATTTACTGAACCATTACATTGCCACCCGTGTCGCTTCTGTAGTAAAACCTGCCTGTTCAACCATGGTACTAGAAGACATGAATAGTATGGCTGCACGAATAATACCGACCGAGTGGTACACAAGTGCGCAAATTGCGGAGTATCATTCGCTAGACGTGAAATCCTGCAGAAACAATCTTTAGGAACTTCGCCTGACAAAATCCGTCGTGTATAGTCTCCTTCGCCACAGCATACGAGTGTTCTTCCCACAACACCAAGTGTTCAAGATGCTCATTCCCCATCGTGTCTGCGACCATCACGCTCAGCAATAGTTGCAGGGTCTGGGTTGGTTAATGACAATACTTTCGTGGAGACTGAAAGGGCTTTCCGGCCCAATCTGAAGATTTACATCCATCAAAACGAGGACGAGTCGTCAAAAGATATTCGTAAAAATTTTTTGCTCGCATGAAGAAAAATATTTTTGACCAGCTCACCAAAGAAACGCGAGATAAAGGTACAATTAAATTCAACATTTTTCTGGTGTGTGACTGTACGAAGCAGAATACTTTAGACGGAGGTACTGACAAAATGCATTCAAGACTGCTAATGTACCAGTGTATGAGACTGTTGAAAACAAATTGTCGTAAAATCCTGTGATGGAAAAATTGGTCAAGAGGAAGAAATGTACACAAACTGTGGTTCGGGGTCGACACGGTCAAATGTTAATAATATGCAGCTATTAATTATTAAGCTGGACCGCTACGCGCCTTGTTTTACATCGAGCTGCTTGCAGCGATCAAGAACAAGTATGTGATAATCAACACTGGATCTCCAGGAAAAATGTGTTATAAGTGAGCCATTCTAGCCGGTTTTGTGAAAATGAGAAACTGTCTGCAAATCAACCATCACTATCACGATCTGGAAACGAAATTTTATTATTTTGTATTGAAATTCTCGACACCACTGCGACAAGTCAAAATTCTCGAGAACAACCCCGCTGTACTCGCTCAGTGCTGAGGTGAATATTGCGCCCATATTTGTGGTGGAAGAAAAGAATTTAGAATACTTTGACATGCTGCTGCTACCCATAGAAATAATGCCCAATACTCTGCGTATCCCCCCCCCCCTTTTTCCCCNCATATATATATACATATACGCATGCAGTGATCTAGAAATGCAAAGATTTACGGTATGCCGGGACAGAAGTCTTTAAAATAACACAATAAATAATACAAAGAAAATGTGCCAACGGAAATCGAGAACCCGCAGCCAGGTGAACGTGGTAGGCCACTAGTACCGATCCTCGTGTATGCAGACTTTGAGGCAATATTCAAGATCACTCTGACTTGTGAACCAGATCCCACTCCTTAATATGTGTATACCCACCGGCGGAAGCACGAAACAGAGCTATTGTACAGAAGTGCATGTGGACAACGACGTTATTCCTGAATCGTTCAACTCGCCACTGTCAAGATAACCAATACTTTATAGGGAGCTGGATATGAAGAAGCACTCCATGGAAGCAATTGTGGGTAATTGCAATGTGCTCAAATATATTATTGGTATTTCAAAGCAAAGTACGGAGCTCAAACCCACAACAAAATCAATTCACACAAGAGCGATGAGATGCTTCTATTATGCTGCTCCATTCACGCACGAAAACTATAAGATGCGGTGCCGACCTCCCGTGGTTCAATCGGTTGGTGCGCCGCCGATCTTAGGTGCGTAATCAATTATTCTGGGTTCGAATCCTAGATAAGGCATTGGTATTAGTTTAAGTTAGGTCATTAGTTAGTCTGTAAGCCGTCTACTGATAAGCCTTCAGGCATGTATTCGTTAACAATAATTACCTTCAAGAGGGCAAACGAGAACATCGAAGTCATGTTCGTGCTGAATGATGGGACGAATGGTTACATTTTGAAAGTGGATGCCGAATACCCCGTGGCCCTGCACGACGAATACCATAATTTAACATTCTTTCCCATCAACCAGAGTCCACCGGACTCGAAACAGCCAAAGATGATGGCGATCCTGGAACACAAGAGTCACTAAGTCACTTGTTGTGACCACAAGCAGGTGCTGGAACACAGCCTGGAGCTCATCAGAATCCACTGCTTACTGCAGTTCGAGCAAACTGCATGGCTAAAACCTGATATCGACCTCAATACCGAAAAACAACAGGTGGCTTTCAACGTTTTTGAAAGGGAATTTTTTTAATTGGCTGACAACAAAACGTCTAGCCAATTAATGCATTATAAAATAAAATTTCTTTGGAAATGGTATGCAGTGAAAAGCGGTCAAAGAAACTGGTTGCCAAGCCGACTTCTTGGACCGAGAAAATTACGATGAATCTCTGGCCCTGGTTCGACTGCAGCATGAAGCAGTGTGATTCGACAAGCCCATATATGCAGGTTTCGCAGTGCCCGATTTGTCCAAAAATCGAATATACTGTTTCCATTAAGACGTGATGAAGGCCCGGTACGAAGAAGATCTGGAGCTCGTGTATGTGGACACAGACACGTTTATGTACTAGGTTCAAACCCAGGACTCCCATGACATGGTCGTGCACACAAAGTTCTTCAACAAATTCGACAGCAGCAGCTGCTTCTCGTCTGCCAAAAATTAGAGGTGGGCAAGTTCAATGACGAGTGCGATGGAAAGGTCATAAATGAATTCGTAGGGCTCAGAGCGAAATTATAATTGTTTATGTGTGGTGAAAAGGTCACTAAGAAGGCCAAGGGAATTCAAAAGTGTGTGGTAATAAATAAAATCGAATTTTTAGCCTAGATTTTGAAGGAAAGAAAAGCTCATGAGATCACTTTCCTGTCTGTGTGTGTGTGTGCACATATGCGTCGCACCCCTCCCTTCAATTTTTGAACGCGAGTAATTAATTTCACCAAACTTGGTACACATATAGGACTAAGTAAGGACCCTTGACTTTAATAGTGTTTTACCACGCAGGGCACTTACTATCAAAATGGCGGCCATATTAATATTTATTTTGATATGTCATATATCAAAAAACCTTCAACCGATTTTAACCAAATTTTGTATTCTGACAGCACAAGTTGTAAGCATTAAATTCAGAGGTAAATATTGTTGTTGGTCTGCCATTTTGTAAGATAGTGCCACATGAAGAAATAAAGATTTTACGTTATATCTCGACAACTACTCAAACTATTTTCGCCAAATTTAGCATGTAAGAAATAATATGATAGGCCAAGCAAAAATGAGTTATTAAACTTTACTAGGCACTTGTTTCCAAAATGGCGACCATACAAATATTTGAGGTTTATTTGGTGTAACTACCATACCATTTAACCAATTTCAACAAAATTTTGTACATTGACAGAATCTACTACTAACATCAAATATGCGAAGAACAGCCACTTTTGTGAGCCATTTTATATGATAGCACTATATGAATTAATCAATCTTTTATGTAATTTCTCGGGAAACAATTGGCAGAATCCTAACAAATTTTGCAATACACCAGTACTGCAGTTGATGTGTACAAATATGTTTCAACTTTGTCAGGCACTGGCTTTAAAACTGGCGGCCATCAAGCTGTTTTTAGCAAAGTATGCTTTATCTTCGAAAACATATAATCTATTCCAACTTAACTTTGTATGCGGAGTGTTTATAAAACTAAAATCAAATTGGAGCCTCTTTTGTCCTCCATTTTGTCTACACGAATAAATAGGGTTTTTATGTCTTTTCTAGGGAAACAATTTGCTGATTCTTACCAAATATGGCGAAAAAGTAGTATTGCGATAGTTAATGTTAACGTGTGTGTTTTAGTTATGCCAGGCTCTTATTTTAAAAATTTCAGTTGTAATGCCATTTTAGTTTTGTATGTTATATCGTCGAAACTATGTAATTAATTCCAATTAAACTTTGTATGGTGGCTGTATAAATTACAGCAATCAAATATATCACAAAATCTCTTTTGTCTGCTATTATGTAAAATATTATCACTTGACAATATAAAATTATGTTATCTCCGAAAAAATCACCGATTTATACCAAATTCTGTTAATATTAGCACTATGGCAGGCTATGTAAAGTAATAAATTTTGAGATGGTCGGACACAAATTTTCCAAATAGTGGCCATATAAACCTTTTAGCTCCAAATTTCTTATCTACGAAATTGCAAAATAAATTTCAACTAACTTTTTTGCTGTCATTACCAGTTATATCCATTAAAATAATTAATGCAAAGCCTCATTTCTCCACAATTTTGTAAGATAGCCCCATATGAAATAATATAGTTTTTATGCCGTATCTCGGAAAACAATAAATAGGTTTCTTTCAAATTTGGTGAAGAAGTTGTACTGTGGTAAGCAGTTTTTTTTTGTTTTATATATGTAAAACTCTTATTTTCTTAATTACGCGCAATTAATTGCATGCCAGCTTAATGTTATGAGTTTTTCTAAATTCGAATCCGGGTAAGTCAATCTTGTAATTTAATTGACTTTTTACTGTTTCGCATGTTTCAGGTTTATTCTCTAATAATATTGCTGCCAATGAAATGCTAACGAATACTTACCTTCTAAGCTTCCAATAACTTCACTAAAATTTGTTTGCACCCATGTAGAGGAAAGAAGGCTAATAAGTTATCCGTAACTTCTTGTTTGTTTATGTAGCCGCATTAAACGAACTGCAAACAATGCCTGTGACCACAAACACAATACGATCAATACAGCGTCTGATAATAAATTAGCTCTGTGTTGCTCCCATGACAAGCGAATCATTTGTGATTATGGTGTACATACTTTTCCTTCTGGCTACGTAGCAATCTGTTTTTTTTTGTAACGTAAATATGAAAGTCCTGAATGATTAGTGTATGTAAATATGCGATAAACACAATTAGCAAATTTCCGTTTTATCAATTTAGATGTAAACACTGATTTATAAGTACTCCTTCACCCTGTAATAAAGATGCTTTGTACGTACAAAGATTTGCGACCGACTATGTGGAATATGGCGCCATGGCTTGTGCCTTCATCAGCATATACTCCACAGTGTCGATAATGCGACAAGAGTTCGGTTTCACTGCCAGCCAACATGAGAAGAGTGATTAAAGAAGAAGTGTCATGTAATAATTTGTGAAAAGCGAATTCTCTATGTACGAAATAAATGAAAACTTAATTTTTATTTACAAAATTGTTTGTTTTATCTTTAAAACCATTCCTTTCTTCTCTTCCAGCAAACTTCCATTCAATGATGTATGTACTTCACGACGATCCGTCAACATTCACCGAACTCTGGGTCGGCTCTCAAGACCTCGATTTTATGAGCAGCCCAACATCTTCACTCATTCACTCACCGAACAATGAGAAATAATAGACAGAATTTTTCATTCCGAAAGAGAATTAATATGTTACATAGTTCCAGATCTCGAACTGAGGTCCGTTCACCAAACCTTCCCTATTTGTTTTGCTTAAGTATTTTAATGGTGTTTATAAGCTCGTAAACAGTCATAACATCACGGAAAATCTTCGTTAAAAATTATCAAAACTCGGGTGCGTATTCGAACTGAGAACCCCAGATTTCACTTAAACACCTTCATTCTTCATTTAAAATCTGTCTGTATGTTGTTAACGGTGAGGTGAGCACTTTTGAAATCCCTGCTTAAGATTTACTTTTATGCACACTGTGTATTCTTCTGTCTTATATTTAGTATTAATTTTGTCATAGGCCTGATCATTTTATTCATGCGCCGGTGAAGTGATACTGTAAACATTTTAGGAAAGTAATTATTTTACAAGTTTACTAATTCTTACACTTATTACAAAAAATCGAAGGCAAAATAAATAATTCCAGTATTCAGAAATGTTTACGTAGCACTTTTACTTCAGTATCAAGACCTGGAACTACTTTCCCTCCGTCGATAACAACTTTACTGGGAGCATGCCAGTCAGAAAATGCGTTAAAATACTTGCAGGTAGGTGCAGTGACATTTTTAAAATGTTTATTTCAAAAGTGCTTATTTAACCGTGAAGAGCATATAACAGTTTACATTATATGTTTCATATGCCATGTATTTATAAATGATTTGTTACGGCATTATTCACTTAATAGTTGCTTAGGTTGTTCTTGCATGTAGTCAAGTAGATAAATTTGAGGTGAGTCGGCACAAGGCGTTCTATAGTAAACGAACACAAACATATACGCCTAGTAATCTTTTTTAAGTATCAGTTATATGTGTTATTATTTTAATTTACTAATTTTTGTAGTGAGTGGTGTAAGTAATTTGAGAAAACAACTAATAATTTTTATTCTTACTTGGTAAGCGCAGTTTACATTACATTTAGACGTTTACATAAACGACTGACTCCGGTCAGATTTGGCAGACAAGTATTGGTATTATGTATTAAACCTAATATGTATTAAAATGTGCAGGCATTATTTTCAAAATGAAGGTTATATAAATATTTTATTACAAAACCATTTATCTTAAAGTATAAAACATTTTTGAATACAACTATTATTCCGCAGTAAACATAAAATTTTAAAATCCACTTTTGCTGCGTTTATTTCTTTTTTTTTGTAAAATAACATAACCCGGAATGAAAATATAAAGTTCATTTCTTATTATTAAAAACCGAAACGAGTTTGAGCAGATATGACAAACTAATAGTATTATTACAAACAGCAAGGATTATGTACATTTATATCGATAAGTTACAAACACTCAAATATTACTGTCTTGTTATAATTCGTACTGTATATAACATCTTATTGTGACCTAAACACAATTGTATTTATTATCTTTAGTCTGCTATGTGGAATGATAATGCAACACGAATCTTTGACAGTGCTAAATTTTACACACGCCTTCAAAATAACTGTTTATTTGCTGACATATATATATCTGTTGGGTAAATGTTGTCTATGTCGTAGTATCAGTCTTCCAGAACAACTGGGGAAGGTAAATGGACGATGAAAATGTCCCACCTTGGTTCGTGTGCTGGCATGGACACTCAGTGGCAGTTCTTCTCGGTGCCCATGTGGCCAGCTCGAGTTACTGTACAGGTGAATGTCACGTCTAATTATGATCATCGGTGGCTGTTTCACCCATCAATCTTTCCCCCTGTCATGTCACGGTTGGCTTCCTGGTTGGTCACTTTATAATTTCTGCACTGACATTAAATAGGTAGGTGGTGACGTTTATGTGTCTACGGGAGCTTCACTCGCTGACATTTTTGTGTGTTTTGACCATAACTTTCCCTAAAAAAAGGTTGCTACTATTTTAGGAAAGTCCGTGGGCTAGGTAGGGGAGGTCTGTTGAGGAGAGCACTACAGTATGTTACCAATTGTTGTATTTGCCTTTCGTATGTTTGGCGTTGATGGCCAAAGAGAGATAACCGTGTCACTATGGGATAAGTATATATCTTAGTCAAACTGAGACTTAGGTATTATTTACAAGCAGTCATTGAGTTCAAAAATAATTTCTTGATATATAAGCTATATTTTATGTATTTTTTTAATGAATTTTGTATGGCTGGTAGAAAACTCGGATGAGTTTTGGACCGAACTTTTATATGTTATTATTTCCTTATTGTTGTACTTATTTATCCTTTCTTACTGATGAGATATGCAGTTAAAATTTTTGTTTTTATTTTCTCGTTATGCTTTTATTTTTTGTGGCCCGGCCCTTGGTGCGTTGAAAGGGAATGAGTGATTTTGGTAACCAAATGAGCCAAATGTGTACTTACAATTCGATATTATATGTGGCTATCTAGATCGACTATATTTTTTTTATTTAAGTGACGAAATTTATTTTAATTTTTTTTGACATACCTTATTTTATTGATACGTAGTAGAATATAAAACCGAAATAATTCATCTCTGTGTAATTACTGCTCACTGGAAATTGTTTAGGAGGAATGTGCTAAAGAAAGCGCGTGCCAGGTGTGCAAGTACTAAAATCTGTGGTTGAAACTGAAAGGACTTTGGCCAGCAGAACTGTCAATGACATGCCTTTGGAATAATACACTTATAATTTAGCCTAAATTTGTCTCAAAAATTTTTGTATTCTGCTCTTGACTATATTAATACAAATACTTACAATACATTAAACTTATTTTAAAAAAATTTCAACAGCGCTTGTTGATTTGAAAACCAAACGGGATTTTGACGGTGAAAATAGCTGGGGCTTCGTGAGCCGCTTTTGGCGACACGCCTCTTACATTTACTAAAATGTAAATTCAGACTTAATTTCACTTGTTTAGGATAAAGTTAAACATATTTGATAAAAATTTCACCATTCTAGTTCTTCACCGTTTCACCATTAATCACTGCATTTCCCATTTCCCTCCGTCCTCGCCAGCGCAGTCTTTTGATCTCGATTATTGAGGGCTTTCCCTTGCAAACGTTAATCCCCAGAACTACCCTCAAATTTTTATTCCCGCTCACATTCTTTTTATCTGACTGTTTTACAGTTTTTCATTTGCAACTTTGGCTGGTGCCCGCACATCATTGTTGAACTACAAACAAGTTTAGTTCGACCAGCGTTGTACTGGGAAAGGAATCTTAAAAGGAAGTAGAAAATCATCCCTGGTCTTAATTTTGAACTAACACCTGTGTGTTTTTTTCGCGAAAACAATTCCTATAGCCAAGTATATTCTATTGCAAAAATCATTAGACATATATTTCAGGATTCCTTAAATATTGTTATGTATCTGTAGGAGCAAGCAATTTGAAACGATATTCCAAAACAAAATAATGTTTCGATTGCAAATTCAAAAAAATAAATTTCCAACGAAAATTATGGTATTAAATTTTGATGGCTAATTAATAAAAAACAACTTACCGTATAATTTAAAACACCAGATTTTAAAAACTTACAATCTATAGAATACTCATTACAAAATAAGTTACAAATTAATTTTTACGTTTGTAAATTTCCAAAAAAAATTTCAAATAAAATTTTACATATTTAATAACAGCGAAGTGTACTAAACAACCATGGATAAATTTAAATTGAAAAATTCAACTTTCAAAATTGTCGATTAAAAATACTATATATCTTTGTTTTCCAGATATATGTTCTAATAATGTAAAAAAATTATTGCCGTAATAAATAATGAGCCTACTTTTCTTAACATGGAAGCAAATAGTTTTTATGATTTTCTTAAAAGAAAATATTGAAGGTAGGCCTTGACGTATTGTTGACAGGGATATCAATTAAGATGGAAACGAATCATATACCATACTAGTGAGGCTATTATATATACACAAGTGCCTTAACCAAGACACTAAACCGGAACCCCTCGTACCGTAAGCTGGGATGCAACCGACTACATTACAGACGTAGGATTAGAATAACGTGCATAAATTTTAGTTGTAATCAGGGAAGACCGGGTTTACTAACCAGCAATATTTGGAGCCCATTCATTTTTAAATCAAGTGCTGCTGTCACGTAAATCATACAAGTTTACGTGAGTCTCTGTAGCACTACTTGTGACCGAAATTTGGTGAGAATCGGTCGATTTGCCCCCGAAATATGACATAGAAGCCCTATTTTCTTACGTGGTTGTATCTTCTTAAACGGCGGACAAATAATATCTATGTTCGAGATAGATACTGCTAGCATATAAAATTTATGTGATGATATTTCGAACATGGATCACACTTACCTAAAATATTTACACTGCTGTTATACTGATAATAAGCGACTACCCCCTTAAGTCACAGAAATTTAGTTGGACTGCAAAACCTATGATATTACATACAAATTGTATTTCTTTTGTGGCGCCATTTGACAAAATTATGAAGAAAAGAGGCTCTTTATAAACACATATAAATGTCTTAAAATTCAATGCCAGCATAAAAGTTAAATCGAAACTTGTTACATGGATATGTCGATAGAGTATACTAATCAAAATGTTTATCTGAATACCATTTTGAAATAAGTGTACGACCCACATTAAAAATAAATTGACATAGCGTACCATATTAAAATATGGTTGCCAAATTTTGCATGAGTGAATAAATTATTTCCTCATATATTACATATAAAACTTAATTTTTTAATGTATCACTATCCTACAAAATGTCAGACAAAAGTAGCTCTGTATAGACGCATATAAATGCTGTACTATGTTGGTATTGCCAGTATACAAAGTTTGGTTGAAAGTGGTTTCATGGTGTCGTAGATATAGCATATTAAAGTAAAATGTTAATTTTTTTTGCCAATCCGGAAATAAGGGTCTGACTTACTTAAAGTTTACTACAGTTTACATGACTAGACTTAGAACTTTTTGTCAACGAAATTTGGTACTTATCGGTTGATGTTCCTAAATATGACACAATACTTAATTTTTTGATGCGGCGCTCTCGTACAAAATTTCAGATAAAAAAAGGCAATGCATTTGCATATTTGAAGTTCGGTAACACACGCATGAAGTATTCCAATTTTGATTGAAATTTGTTAAGCGGTGTGGTAGGTATATCAAATCAACGTAAAATATTTTTATTGCCTCTATTTTGAAAATATGTGCATAATATATTCAAATTGCAAACGTTTACATAGCTTACGATAGTATTACTGACATTTTAAATTGTGTGTGTATCAACTGAGTAGTTTCCGATATATGATGTAAATAAAAGCTTTATATTTTTATGTAGTGATATATTCCAAAATTGCGGACTTATAATATTTCTTACGAATTTCAAAATATAAATGATGTAATATTAGTTCTCCACGTCTGGTTTAAATAGTTACGTCTTTGCTGAGATATGACAGCGTCGAAAACTTCTTATGCACGCTATTTTAAAAATAAGCATCCGGCGTGGTTGACAGCTATAAAAGTAAGATTTGCTTACACAATGGTGGAGTTCAGGTTTAAGGCCGGTATTCCAGAACATTCAATTTTACATAGTATTTGTACTAGCATCTCGGGCGCTTGAATAGCGATGACGAGTACCTTAGTCTGTCCGCACACCGGTTAGAGAAGACAAGACAAGACAAGGCAAGACAAGACTAGACAAAATACCTTTAGAAAATACATCTTTAGTCACATGATGGTAACGCACACCAGTTAGTCATAGACAAGATGTCAGACAATAAAGTTGTGATGGGTGCACTTATGATTTGGGAGGGATATGTAACCAGGAAATAGAAGATATTGGGTTAATACATATAATATTTTTTTTGTATACCATTGTTTTATTAGGAAATTAACAATTGTTTCTATACATTACATACAAATAATTTAAGAACTAGTGAAAAGTCTTGTGTTTGTTGAATATTACATTTTAAAATATGAAATATCTGAGTACATATCAGCAGTCTGAGACTGATCATGTGGAGATGCCAACATCGAAGCATCGCCTGAAACAACTGAAACTTCGCTATTAGAACAGGAAATTGGATCGTAGGTGTGAGATGAAGTTAAACTGCTTTCCATTTCTTGCGCGTACATTAAATTATTTATAATGGTAACAATTCTCTGTCTAAATGTTCGTTGTCTCTTTACCGTCAGTGTCTCATAATCTGGAAGCATACCTTTCACATAGTTCACCAATGGATGTTCTACTGTAACTTTGTTTGTATTGCTTTTGAGAAACTCTATCATCGGACCTACAATTTGCTGTGATGGTAATTGCTTTTTACGACGTAACTGACTTTCAAGATTTCATGGACAAGGGCGTTTGTGAGATGTTTCTGGTACAACATCAATATTCTCGGTATGGAATTGCTGGACTTTCTTCAGTGGCGGATTGCATGCTTTCTGCTTCCTCTAATTCATTTTCCGAATATCCTTTTTGTTTGCGATGTTGCATAAATTCCTTCAAGAATGACATAACAGCCGCCAAATACCATTTGGGTTTGTGATCACCTCCAGACCCAAATGGTTTCTTCTGATTTCTTAAATGTCTTGCATAAGAATTCCTTAGATTGATCCATTTCTTTTTGCAATTATTCTCTGAAAAACAGAAAGAACAAAAGGCTATAATCGCTTTTGTGTATTAAATTATTGTGTATATATATATGAGAGTAATTTGTAAAAAACAAAATTTCAAATGAAATAATTGTTCCTCCTGATAAAGTAGATGGGCAGACTGCGTACTTCAGAACGTCATAAAAAATGTGAAGTGGTCTCCACTCAACTTTACCAAACAACAATAAGTAACCAGCTTTCAAATCAATAGGTCAAAATATAAAGTTTAAGCATTGTACGTTTAATGGTTTTTAAAAAATTACGTATTTAAAATCTCAAAAACTACCTCTCCCCACTAATTAATTTTAATGAAATCGTTATAACAATTTAAAAGAACAACATTTCACAACATGTGGATTTCGATTTGTTTCATCATTACTATACTTTACCTATACTATGTATGGTAAAGTAAAAATAAACAGTGCAGTTACTTGGATATTGAAATAGTTGAAGAATCATTTCCAATTGACAAATCTACAACTACTTCTATAAATCCACAGAGACCGTCAACAGAAGCTCTTAAAATAAGGGAAGAATTTAAAAACTATTTTATTTTAGAGAAAGGAAGTGTTCCATGCCAAAACGCAGCCGTCAATAAGTAATATATATTTAGTTATGGACAAATATAAATTTACATAATTGTAATAAAAAATATATTGGTAAATTATTTACCTGTCATATTCATTTATTCTGCAACTTCCTTCCATAAGTCGTCCACCACATTTCGGTTGTGGTGCTCCTTCAATTTTGGATTGTACAGTATTTCTCTATTCTGCAACAGGAAAACAAACTGTTCATCACTTGCCACGGTACGAAGNACAGGAAAACAAACTGTTCATCACTTGCCACGGTACGAAGTCGCCTGGTGTCTAATGGTGACTGATAGAAATAGTGCATGCCCTATTCCTTCAGACACGAGGTTTAGACACGTTTAGACACGTCTACTTGCAATGACTATCCGGTGTGCGTTATACCATTGACTTCAATGTACACAACGGTGACTAAACGTGTCTAACCCTGTCTTGTCTTGTCTTGTCTAACCGGTATGCGGCCAGCCTAACGCACGAACGTATTTCTGAACGTTCTTTCTCTATGCCTTGAGATTGTATTAGAGGTCATGAAGTGTTGTTATTCACCACCCCGTGCGATGCTATAATTAAGTGGAAACGATATTGTTGTACAGTTTGTATTTGTAGTAGCTTTCACGAAAAACCTACGCAAATGTTTAATTTGCAACTTTATCTTTAATGATGGCAGTTATTAAAGACTTTAAATATCTGTGCATAAAAACACAGAAAATTATTTTTGTTAGTCTAATTTCCGAACAAAATAAAGGCTTATGAGATCACTTTCCTGTCTGTGTGTATGTATGTGTGTGATTGTGCGCCTGTCTGTGAGTGTGTGTGTCGTCCCTTTTGAATTTTTGAACTCGTGAACCGAATTTCACCAAACTCGGTACATACATAGTACTTAGAAAGGACACGCTGGGCACTTACTTTCAAAATGGCGCCCACTTTATTATTTAGGTTGATATGTCATCTCAAGAACCATTCAACCTATTTAAACCAAATTTTGTATGCTGACAGAGCATTGTGAAAGCATTAAATGTTAAAATGGGTATTGTGGTTAGTCGACCATTTCCGAAGACTGCACCAAAAAATTAAGATTTTACATTATTTCTTGAAAAATATCAAAGCAGTTCTCAACCAATTTGGTATGTATGTAATACCATGACAGGTAAGCTAAACGTAAGTGATTGAACTTGATAAGGTACTTATTTTCAAAATTGCGGCCATACTAATATTTTATGTTTATTTGGTAAATCTACCATACCATATAACCAACTGCGATCAAACTTTGTATGCTGAAGGTATCTATTACAAGCATCATATGTGCCAACACATAGCCACTTTTCTCAGCTATTTTGTAAGATAGCGCCACATGAATATATATATTGTTATATCTCGGGAAACCACCAACATAGTCCTACCTTATTTGGCAAACAAGTAGTACTGCTGCAGACGATGTTAAATTATTTGTTTCAGGCATGTCAGACATATATTTTGAAAATGGTGGCCATACAGTCATCTTAATTTAAGATGTTATATCGTCAAAAAAATGTAATCAATTTCTAATTTACTTTGTATGCTGGCAGTATATATTACAACTATCAACTGTGTTTTAACGGAGCATATTTGTCCGCCATTTTCAATAATAGCGCCACATGAATAAATTAATTTTTGTGTACTCTCTCGGGAAAAATTCAACAAATTCGTACCAAATTTGACAACAATTTACACTGATGGAGGTGTTGTAAACTGCAATGTTTTAAGTAGGAAAGGCACCTATTTTTAAAATTTGTTGGTATATAAATATTTTATCTCATATTTTATTAACGAAACAATTTCCAACTTAACTTTGCTGGCAGCATCAGTTACACCCAACAGAGCATCATTTCTCTGCCTTTTGTAAGTTTCCCCACAACAAAAATTAAGTTTTTATGTCATATCTCGGGAAAACAATCAACCCATTATTACCAAATTTGGTGAAGGAGTGGTATTCTTGTAACTATGAATTCTGTTTTAAGTTAACATTGTTTACTGGCTGTAAACAAAATGTGCTAATACATAACATTTTGTCCTCCATTTATTAAGATCTTCAAATTAAATATAAAGATGTTTCATGCCATATCTCAGGGATATAACAACCGATTTTCACCAAATTCTTCACACAATTAGCGCTATGGGAGGTCATATAAACTTACGTGTTTTAAGTAGCTAAGTCGCTTATTTTTTAAATGACGACCATGTAAATAATTTATGTCAGGAAATCCTATCATTCGAAACATAAGACTGATTAAATTCGAAGTTGATGCTCGAGTGCGACCTCCGTAATGCAGTTGATTGCACAGTTGCTTAGGGTACGAGGTTTTCTGGGTTAGAGTCCCGAGTAAGGTAGGTGTGAATTTGTAATTGTCACACTACTTATTTCTGTTTCACCTATAGCGATATTAATTTCAACAAGACAACAAGTCCTACCTACCAACTCAGCTTATAAGAAATTATTTAAAAATGAATTGCACCCATGTTGAGAAAAGTAGGCTCATTATTTTTTATGTAACTTTTTGTTTTAATTATTGTCTCACTTATGATTTATTTAGCTCTTTGTTGCATAAATTGTAGATAAAATTTCTTTATGATGCCGATCACCGATTTACTAACACGTTTACACGGCTATATACATTTTTTGGTATTGGTTCAGAAGAAACAAATAATATCTGCGAAAAAAGAAAGTTAATTCAAACAGTGTTATGCTAGTGCCCTAAATTTATCCAAAATTTCGCCAAAATATGAGGTGGCGTTCTCGCAGAAATGCGCAATGTGTATGTTGTTCGTCTCCAGTGTATAACTTTATTTACTTCAGCACAATAATGTATAGTTCGTATAATTTTTGCAAATGTTAAAAATGTAAGTTTTATATACATCAGAAATAATGTTACTAACAGTGCATGCATTAACCACACTTGGGGTAAGCCGTTATAATCACGTTTTGGTAATTACCACACTTTACATTGCCCGTTGCTGTAAAGGTACTTAGTGAAGCGAGGTCGTGTGATTGCTTTTTCGAGGGGAGAGTGGGCTAGTTGCGCGCGCAGCCAATATCTGTCATACGAGAGCCAGACAGACCGTCTTCTTGTCGCTCAGATATACGGACCAGTCCGTGAAGGACACTAGACGCGTGAACGTTCAATAACTTGCTTACGCAACTTCGGACTGGCATGTGCGCGGAAGCATACCTAGCGGACTGATACGTTTATACTCAGAAGTTTGCACTTGCAGAATTGTCATAAATATAGAAGATGTGTTATATAAAAGGTTTCAACGTGATAGGCATTAGTGGCAACATATTCCTACAAAATTTTATAATAATTTTTTCAGGGATTAAAAAGGTAAAACGGGGGACATACATCCAGACATTCAAGTGATTTCATAAGCCTACCTTTCCAAATGAACCATGGCTAGAAATGGCCCATGCTACTCCAGATATATTTATACTATAAATAATTTTTTCATACTGAAAATTTATTTTTTCTTGAACGCAATATTAACTTAAAATATAAAGAAAATATTTTAAAAAATTATTTATTTTAAAAAATTATTTATTTTATAAATTCACAACTGTATATTTAAATTTATACATTATTTTATAAAATATACAATAAAGAATTACTACTGTTCTGCAAACGAAAATTAATTGATTTAAAGTATATTTATTAAATTCATAAAATGTATAATTTTAAATAGTATACTTAATTTTATGTATATCTATAAACAGATTCTCAATCACCGGGCAATTCAGGAAATTTATCATATATGTTTCCTGGATACTGTTTTTAAACTATACTAATATTATTAAACTTTATCGATTTTACTAAAAAAAAATAACAGTTTTACCGTTTTTATAATTATAAAAAGGAATTTTTTTTATTTTAGCGATCATTAATTCGGATAAAACATTTACACGTGGTATATCATTAAATAAAAAAAACATAAGTAAACAAACATATATTTTGTACTTTATTATAATAAATATTTCTCCTGGCGGTCTTTCATATATATGAAAACTGTAGTCTAAGTTTTTGGCCAATCTGTTTTTCAAAATGGTGTACTATTAATTATATCATCTTTTGAAACTTTTCATCCAATCTTATTCATTTTAAAATACATAAAATTTTCCATCGATTATAAAAAATTTTTTCATGTGTCTGCTGACACAAAAATTAATTCCGGAGTCTATGATATATCAGGGTTCCCGAACGCGACACCTGGAAATTTATTTGATAATGGTTTTCCATAAATATTTATATACAGAATGTCCCATTTATCTTGACCACCCACAATACCTCCATGCCGGGGTTCCAAATGAAAAATTGTTTCATAAAATAAATGCATAACGGGAAGGGGAAAATAATGCTGCTGGGCAATCAGCCTTATGGCCTTATTTATTAGTGAGATACTAGTGCTTAAAAAATGTTGTTCAAATGGCATCATCATTCTATTGGTCAAAAGTCAATTAAGCTCGTCAAGACTTATTTATACATGTAGCACAATGTGCACTTTCATAACATGAACTGTAAATACGACACAGAAAGGGGATTTCTACTGTCCGTTCGTAGTACTATCGATATGGGTACTGCAAGGGGTAGAACATTCATATTAGATGTTCAAATTGGTGACAATTGGCAGCGATACACAAGTTCAGTCGCTGGATGAATGACAACACAAATTCCTCCAGTGTTGCCGGCTGAAGAGTATTACAAGCACGCACAATATGTTCCTGCATTTTCTCTAGAATTGTTGGAATATATCGGTACACGGCGCCTTTGAGGTAACCCCAAAGAAGAAGTCCAGAGGGTATGGTCAGGATACCGCGCAGGCCACTGAAACGGTTCTCCACGACCAATCCACCTATCACGATTTTTTTGGTCCAGAACACGACGTGCATACAAGGAATTGTGTGTGCTAGGCGTCTATCGTGCTTGTACCATGTTATCATTCTGTACCTTAGAGGTATCTACTTCAGAATACCAGAAATAATTGTTTATATGAAGGTGGCATACTCACTACCATTTCGTTTAACATTCACAAAAGAAGGCCCTATAACCTTATTGCCAACCACCCCATACCATACGTTAACTCTCCATTGAAGCTAATTGCTAATGGCTACCTGTTTAAGTCATCATGGGATTTCCACCACCCAATAATGCATGGTTTCTCGTATTCACTTGGTCTGAGTTGGAGAACAACGATTCATCGCTAAAAAGAACATCTGAAAAAAATTTGGGTTGCCGATAAGTTGATGCTGTGCCTATTGGCAGGACTCTTCACGATACTAGATATCATTCCCGTGCAATTGACAAAAAAACGCAATTTTCTAAACGGAGGTTTATTGGCACATTCTATATTTGCCATATATACAGTAACATATTAATTTGTTTGAAATTGTTTGGGATATGTGGTAAACTGACATAAAATATTTACATTTCTGTGATTTTTAAAAAGTGTGACTACCTCCTAAAGTATAATTTTTTGCTTGAACTTGGTGGGTATCAGTTAATAGTTTATTGGTATAGAACACGAAAATGTAATGCCTGTGGTGCTATTTTACAAAATGGCTGACCAATTAGTTTATGTATTTGCTCATTTGACGCTTGCATAGATACTGCCAGCATTCAAAGTTAGGTTGAAATTGGTTATATTTTTTCGTAGATCTAATGTGCTATTTAAAAATGCATATATGGGTGTTATTTTGAAAATAAGCGCCTGGCAATTTTTTGTGTATGTGTACATGATAGGGATGGAATTATAACTCTTAAGAATGCGATGTGCACTCGTTTTCGGAATTCCAATTTCAGCGTCAATATGGCGTGTGCTGACGTGTGGATCAACTGCTAGAGCAGCGAGAACAGCAACCTCAGCGGCAATATGGCGTGTGCTGACGTGTGGATCAACTGCTAGAGCAGCGAGAACAGCAACCTCAGCGGCAATATGGCGTGTGCTGACGTGTGGATCAACTGCTAGAGCAGCGAGAACAGCAACCTCAGCGTCAATATGGCGTGTGCTGACGTGTGGATCAATTGCTAGAGCAGCGAGAACAGCAACCTCAGCGTCAATATGGCGTGTGCTGACGTGTGGATCAACTGCTAGAGCAGCGAGAACAGCAACCTCAGCGGCAATTTTATCTGCGCGGGTTCTGGACGTTTGGGACTTGCCAGGGTATCGCTCTCTGTAGAGTTGCTCCGCATGACTAGTATTACGCAAACCCTCAACGGAAGAACGACGAGTGAGTAAACTAAGCTATTTATAATGGTGATAAGAGAACTGTGTATGTGTTTCACTACAACTCACTTGACGTACTACACAGTACTGTAAAATATTACGAACAAATTAATTTGTTAACTTACATTCTTCGTTGATCTGCAGCATTTCTACCTTCTTGTTGTTGAAGTGCATTTCCGTTACGACAACTCTCACCTTACAGTGTACTCGACTGCACACATATGACTGACTGAGTAGTCGTCACGTCATTTGTGTTTCTTTGTTTCCTCTAGGCGCAACCTCTGTGGAATGGAGTACGTAACTCTGGGAACCTGCACTGTTTACATCACCTCTACATCACATGCAGTGTCAGTGTCATACTGGACTGTACCATGCAGCGCAATCGTGCCGCAAGACATCACATAACGGTCCTTCGTGAAACCTTATGAGTCCCAATGTTTGTGGCGGTTTTTAACGATCTTTTTATTAGACTGGTACATTGTATTCCTTTATTGAATAGATCTTGATGAACTTCATTAAACATTTGATGAAAATATAAATTGCGTCTTTTTAAATACTGATGTTAGTACTTGTATCTCACTAATATATAATGCTGTACGGCTGACTCCACAGCAGTATTTTTCCCCCTTTCCGTTATAAAGTTATTTTATAAAACACTTTTTCATTTGGAGCCCCGATACATAGTTATTGGGAGTATTCAAGATAAATTGGACGTGCTGTATATATATATTCAATATAAATTAGTTTCGATTCAAAAAAATTATAACATATTGGATACATAGTAGGATTTGAATCATTTATATGTTGTAAGCCTAAAGAATGACCAAATTTCATGAACCAAAAATTATATTAAATTAATTTTTTCTTCATCCACTTGATAATTATTAATATACAATTGCTCATTTTTATTTTTATTAAGTAAAATTTGTTTATTCCATTTTGTATTAAAATAAATATAAAGAAATATTTAATCTTTTTTTTTTAATTTGTTGGTTATTTTTTAGTCTCATTTCCAAAGGAAAGGTAGGCTTATGCAATTACCATGTTGTCTGTCTGGAATGTATGTGACTGTCTTCCCCCAATATATTTTAAAACCTGACAATTGAATTTAACCAAACTGGGTCCACCTACAGTATTTAGTAAGAAAATCACAATTTTGTAATTTTCAATTAAACTCGGTACCTATTTTCAAAATGCTGGCAATTTTGATATTAAGGCCATTATGCATATCTCGGAAACCAATTATCCGATTGAAACCAAATTTAGAACATTAACAGTGGATTTTAAATGCACTGCAGTGAAAAATTACTTTATGAAAATACTTTGAAAACATATATTCACAATTATATTATTAATTAAAGTGGTTTTGTGCAGTCAATCTGTAAATGAAAACCTTAGAAGCGTTAACCCAAATTAGGTTATGTACAGCATAATAATTAATTATTGTGTTTGATTGAAATAACTCTAATATTTAAAATAGAAAATAGTTTACAAAGAGGAATTAACAGTATAATGTATTCACGGTAACTTCAAGATTTTCTGAAGCCCTGCTAAAGATCTACTTTCAGGGAGCCGATTATGTATCCTTCCGCAGTATGTAAACAAAACATTGCCATGTGACACCTGTCAAATGTTTTGTAAACAAACAGTGCCATGTGGGAACTGTCAAATTTGTGTAAACAAACAGTGCCATGTGGAAACTGTCCATCTGGGAACTACCAAAATTTATTTTTGAAGAGAAACAATGCCATGTAATCTTAACTGTCATATACTTTAATAAAATAATTCTCCAAATGTGTAAAAAATGCTAATTAATTTAGCAAAATATTGTAATACATATAAAAAGGTAGATTGAAGTATATATCAGAACTGTTAATTATATAATTTAACTAAACCTTACTTATTGTATTAATATTTATTTACATATTTGGTGTAAGGAAAAAGTTAAATTTTCATAATTTTTACAGTACATTACAAATCTTAGTAAATAATTTATAAAGAACACAAGGAATGTAAATGTTTGATTTTTAAAGTAGCACTCAGGTAAAAATTTCACTGTGATAAATGGTATATTATTCATTGCCTACACAGTAGGCAAGTACAGCGCATTGCTCACCTTTTCCCAATATTTTATCCATAGAAATATTACTAATAAAAAAAA
>NQII01006759.1:39528-106791 GCA_002778355.1 Clitarchus hookeri
TTGGGTGTATTGGAAAGCCACAAGAAACATAGTGTTCACAATTGCATCGATTGAAAATTGCACTTCAATGTTTACATAACAAAAAAAAAAGTTTCTTGCACTTTATATATTATGTTTTGATTGATTAAGGTATTGGGTTCTGAGCACATTTAGACTGTAATGAATGTGATAGCGACCTAACCTCAAAAACCACATATTTAATTTCACACACTTGATTCCTTAACATTACATTCTTACCTTCACTGTACATTCTGTAGATGGCATTCCGAATAGCATTGATCGTGAAGTCATCAATGGTACCAACGGACTTTCCTTCTTGTGGTCTCTTCTTTCTTGTCTTTCCTGGAGTAGACANTCTGCTATGTACTTTTTATGGCTCACTTACTGTTCGGGGAATTGCATTAAATGCTATTAAGCTATTGTATTTGTATGTTACCCAGTTCATATTATTTCACAGAATGGTATACATTGCCTTATGCATATACCTGGGTGCTGTGATATGATGCATTGTCCATAACGATAATACTGGGTTCCTCAAGATGCACCAACATATCTTCTAGCCACGTCAAGAAAGTTCCACCATTCATCTCCCCATGGTAGTCAGCTGTCTTTTGCCCTGAAACGAAAAGCAAACCTGCTTCTGGCACAAAACCACTGCGCCCTCCAGCATTAACTACGATGAATCTTTTACCCTCCCCTACACTACGCCTCTTCATTGCCCGCAGAGTGCTGTCTTGCCAGGCTTTCGATACAGTTCCTGAAAATAAACAAAAATGTTCATGACATAGGCCTTCATGTCAATGAAATACAAATGTATATTTTGAAACAGCATAAAAATTATACCTTTCTGAAAAATCCATGTTTCATCAACAAAAATGAAATTTGCACCCTTTTCTTTTCCTTCCTTATATTTTCTCAGAAAATCGATTCTCTGCAATACTATGTTCTCATTCTCTATCATTGCTTTCCGCCCATCGACAATGGTCCATGAAAATTCCATTTTCTTCAACAATTTGTGCAAGGTAGTTCTTCCACCGTAAAAATCGATCTGCCTGTCTTGTATTTCTTTGAAAACGGTATCCACTGTGACATGTAGGCCTGTCAAATTATCCATATACATAACAATATTTACACAACCTGATATAGGTAACACTTATAAAAAAATAATTGAAATAAGAAATTAACACTAACTAATATTGGTAATTATTAAGTTCAGTGGCTTTTCTGTAAAAATAAAAATAATTCACGGAAAATGGTATATTTCCACTCTACTAATGATGCAGAACACGAATATACTAGGGGCATTGACGTCCAACTAATTTTGTAATATATGCCCACCTAACCTAACAGAACCTAACCCCACGATGGGTGAATCACTATTTTATATTTGTAAACTAACCTAGGATGGTTGGGTTTTACACTAACCTACGATCTTTGGATTTTACATTAACCTAGGCTTGTGGGTTTTACACTAACCTAGGATAGTAGGGTTTTACACTAAACTACGAATGTAAATTGACTCGCCTAGGAAGGGGGCTGGTATAAGTCCTCTGAAGTTAATAGATGTAAACAAACATATTTCGCAAGTTTTTTAAATATGTTCTACTTATTTTAACATTATGCCCTCTTGAATATGAACAAGGTAAGCTGTGCAGAACCCATTAATGCAACTTTTGTTGGTCTAGGACGTTTCGTTCAGAAACGTAAACAAACTAGCTCTACTGCTCATTTCGCAATTTTGTTCAATTTTTTTTAATATGTTGTACTTATTTTAAAGCTACGCCCCTAGTACATTCGTGTTTTACGTAATTAGTAGAGTAGAAATGTATCATAATATTTTGGTTTACACACCAGACTAAATAAAGGTTTTTTAACAGTATATACACTAATTTAGGCAGCCTTTGCTTTTGTGTACATTGGGTGTATTGGAAAGCCACAAGAAACATAGTGTTCACAATTGCATCGATTGAAAATTGCACTTCAATGTTTACATAACAAAAAAAAAAGTTTCTTGCACTTTATATATTATGTTTTGATTGAATAAGGTATTGGGTTCTGAGCACATTTAGACTGTAATGAATGTGATAGCGACCTAACCTCAAAAACCACATATTTAATTTCACACACTTGATTCCTTAACATTACATTCTTACCTTCACTGTACATTCTGTAGATGGCATTCCGAATAGCATTCATCGTGAAGTCATCAATGGTGCCAACGGACTTTCCTTCTTGTGGTCTCTTCTTTCTTGTCTTTCCTGGAGTAGACACTTCATCGACACTTTTCTTGTAGTACCTAACCAATAATCCCAATCATATATCAAAAACTTTTTAGGCCTACAAGGAAGAAATATATTGCTGCGACTACTGTGCAGGACATTTTATCTTACTGTTACCGAAATTAAAGGAACATTGCCCGTAATACAACTTCGATTATAAAAATGAGAACACGAAGACAATACAACATTTAATGTTTTCCTACTCACTTCAGGACGGTTGACTTGCCGAGTTTGAGGAGAAAAGCGGTCATCTCCACGACGTTACATTTTTTCATGTCGCCCTGTCGAATCATCACGTAGATGTTTTCCGCAACGTTGATAATATCTTGCTGGCGTTGGTGACCGGTCGTTTCTTTCACACATTTAATCATTCCTAAAACACTTAGAGCCAAAACGAGACAACACACAAACACGAGTAGAAACTCCATTATGACAAATGTTTGCTAAAAAATAACAACGCTAATACTAAATCTATATCTTAATCTAGAATTATCTTATAAGTAGAAAGAATGTGTTACGTTAGTTTTGTAACTCTGTTTAATAGCCACACTTCAGCGCCTCCAATATCCAATATGGCGTGGCTATACTTCTGAAAAACACGTGGCCAAACGGACAAGATGGAGTGTATGAGTCCGCCGGACAGACACTGAAATTTATTTAATTTCAATACATAACAGTGAAATTTTTACCCATGAGTGCTACGTAAAAATGTAAATATATAGTTTAGCAATATTAACTTTACAATTACGGCATTAAATTTATACATATTAATATTTAACCTACGAACTATTTCTTTTCAGCTATAACCAACATGTCCCTTCAAAATCCGTTGTTAATTCGTACGGACTTTTAACAAATTATTATAATTTATTGAAAAAATATACTTAAAACTTAAAACAACCAATTTGTATAGTGCTTTAGTGCTAAAAGCAAGACAAAACCTTTTTCCACATACATTTTTTTTATAACCAATTGAACATGTAACTCCTAGGGTGATTTTTCAAAGGTTCTTTTCAAAAGTATCGAAGATACCGTGAATGGATTATATATACTATTTTTAAAAAAATTTTATTTGCAACTGTTTACTATATTGTAATAGGCCCTACGTATTTATAGCGAATGAATTAATTACTCGACACTTTAAATGTAACTGCCGAATGTGAATAAAAATATAATATGTATTATATAACTTTATTTTTGTCTACATTTCTTACGCTTAAGCCACTTATCTTCTGTAATAAATTAAAGTACTGGAAAATGAAAAAGAAAATGTTAGAACTCTTTTTTTTTCCGCTGCAGTATAAAATAGAACGTTAGGAATCCACGGGTATTTTTTATTTTCGTAGGAACTTGACAATTCACGCGTTTTTGTGGTTGACAGGCTATTTCCGGGACTCGCTTGCAATTTCCATCACTGTGGTTTACTGTGAAGGCGAACGTAACCTATATGCGACGAGCAAAACAAATGACAGTCGTGATCACACTGAACACAATGATGTCATCAATTAGCGAAGAGAACTGGTGTAAGGCACTCGCTCGCTAGAGTTTCGTTGGCCAACGAAGTATACCGTCACTCCTTGATCGAACATTGCGATGAGAGGCGCTCGGAATCATTCCCCTGGTCCGTAAATCATGTTATCGACAGAATGTTTGGTCTTTCAGTAAGCATATCTTGGAATCAGTTGCAATAACGCAGACATTTTTGCAAGTCTAGTTGCTTCAATTCCTACAAAATATGCACGTTGTATGGCCGTAGACGCGATTTCTTTGCTGCTCTCTGACATGTATCGTATGAGTAGCCTCTCTTCTGGCTTGAGCGGTGCACCGATTTGTTTGCTGAGTTCAGTGAACGATCTCGAACGATATCTATGCGAACTTGCGGCAATGCAGGTCAATTTTTCTGAGTCTCGCTTAAAAGGTTCCCAGTTTTCTCACTAACGACAAAATTGTTTGTTCTGCTGGAGTGGTACGCACACCGAATTCTCTTCGATATGGCCATTGGACTTTAATCAATGAATTCGTTTATCAGTAAGTTTTCACCACAAAAACATGCTACAGAATTAAGTACTGCATGTTTAAGATAACAGTGAACGAATCACTACATGCACAATAACAAGCAGGAATCAACAACATCAACATTGCCGAAAATCGACCTAGAGTTTCCAAATTCCAAGGATAATAGACGTCATAAAATACGCATTCACACGTATCCCGACCCCCAAAGAGAAACTATGGCTGCTTCCAATGGTAAAGGTTTATATGCATTACTCTGTACTATCATCTCGTCTATACACTAGAAATCTGTATAACCTCTGATTAATTGTTTTGGAACTTTCGTATAAAATTGAGCTAAAATCAATAGTTGGTGTATTCCTCGAGTGAATTATTTACTATTTATATCTGCGTTATTTAGATTCACATTGTCAAAAATAATGAAACAATTATGATCCTTTTCATCTATGAACCTTATTTTATAGAAATTATTATTAAAATACCTCATTTTACTTAAAACAATTTTTGATAGCACTAAACAAATTTTCTTTAAACGAACATATTTTGGTTGATCCAAACATTAAGAACAAATATACAATTTATTCAAATTAAACAAACGAATTTATTTAAAAAATAAATAATCTTTAAGTAATTTTTTCCACAATTTTTAATGCTCTAATATTATCAGAAAAAGTTTTATTGTTATTTTTAAGTATTGACTTTACTCAATTCATTAAAATACCATCTACCCAATGAATATAAATTTTATACATAAATATTTTTTATATTAACAAATAATATTTTGAAGTTAACAAGTTGTATATTAATAAAAATTACATCATTATGAAATTATTCATGATGAACATTATATTGCTTCTAATGGTTCTCATACAACATATATAACATAAAATATAAATAATAATGTTTTCAAAGTTGTTGATCAAATCAAAGAAATTATTCTATACTGTAAATTTATATTTATTCATTACACGAGACTATAAACGTATATCAAAGTTTTATATCAGAAAAATATGATATGAAATTATACGGTCTATTATCCGATATTTTTGTACTTTGGAAAAGACAAAATAATTAAAAACGTAGGTAGTACAATAATTCAGCATTTTAATTCTTTCCAAACAACACATACTTTTTTAATTTTGGCCTACTATATATGTATTTAATATGATGAAATGAATCACATGTAAACTGATATATTTAATATGTTTTAACAAAGCATAATGTTTCGATATCGTGTTTCTATTGTTTACAAACCTTCATATCAATGATTTTATAACATTTATAGGCATTATATAAAAATTAATTATTTTAACTTAGAAATAAAAGGCTAAAATGGGAATTTAACCAAATAGGATGGTTCTGATATCAAAGAAATTTGAAAATAAAAATAAATTTCTATTTCTTATTAACATATTTATGTTAAATGGAGACAATCGCTTATATTTCAAAAATTTATTTATTGTATTTAAAATGATAAAAAATGAAATATTTATTCAGGACGATATTGTTTCTTTCAAAATGGTTTTAAAAATTGGTTAATTTTCTTACTGACCTATTATTTGTACACATACAGAAGAAGAAATATACGCATAAGATTACTGTGATAGTTGTGATAATAATTTTAATCAGGATTAAGATTCAGATTATTCTTTAGTATATATTGATATTTAAAAAATTTTATTTGGCTAGGTATTTTCGTTGAGTAAAAAAATTTTTATGTGCATTAAAAATTTAAAATTTTATGTTTATATATTTTAAACTTCTTATGTAACGTAAGCGTACCGTGTATGGACTAGTGCTTAATATCGCCTAATGACTAGTTCTTGATGACTAGTAAGATGCTTATTGTAATAATTACTTAACAAAAATATTCAAATTGTTGACTTAATTATTTAATAGCTAAAAATGTGTATTTTAATGTTGTGCCAGGAGAGTCTGAATAAAATGTAATGGTCATGAGTCATAACATAAATTTCTTCCACGCAGAGACGCATCATTATTGTATATCCAGCCCATATAGAGAACACATGAGCTATAAGCACAGGGGTTCCACCTTCACACCGTAAGGGCAAATTTATATTTTATAGAAATGTAAATTTTTAATAAAACTTTCAAAACAATTTGTTGGTTTTTCCGTATGTTGTTTCGAGATATTTCGTTTTACAAATAAACAATCTGTTTCTTTTGTAATCATGTTTGATTACTATTTGTGTCTAAGGCAGCTACGTGGAGTGGATATATTTGGAAAGCTCTTAACATGGATGTCTTGAGAGCCAAAGAGGATGACGTGAGGTGAGTATGGAGCAGCATCAGAATGCAATGGTGGGGGAAATAGGAAATCCCGAGAAAACCCTCCGACCCGTAGCATCGTCCGGCACGATTCCCACAAGCGGAAAATTCGGGGACTACTCCGCTGGGAATCGAGCCCAGTTCACCTAGATGAGAGGCGAGCAGTCTAACCACCACACCACCACAGCCCCTACCACAGTTAAAATCATCGAAGTTATACTCATCACAGTTAGAACCATAGCCTGGGCAATCAGGAGAACAACATCGCAAGCGTACTAGTTATCAGTTTGTCTGAGAGGATGTAGATCCAGTTGATGCTGCCATTATTAATTCCGATAGTAAAGGTGACGAAGCCTACATAGCACATTTTCTATTTTTCTGCCATCTCCAAACATAAAATTACAAGCAGTTTCCAAGAGAAAATCTGCCCATAAACAGCAATGGTGCTGTCCTGAATAAAGTATTGTTTGTGACAAATGACAATAGGTCTGTAAGTAAGCCACATATGAAATATCGAGCCTCTCTATGTAAACTGACAAATAAGAAGCCCAAGTTGACATCAGCCAAAACTTATTCTTGGCATTGTAGGGTGTGCAATGAAACTTCAGTGAAGGACATGCGTTTGTGCATCAGATGTCTATATATGTACATAAAGATTGTGAAGGATTGATGGAAAATTACAAAAAAGCCTTTCTTTGCCCATAAGGTAACAACTCAGACTAAAATAAATATTTGGTTTATTTGATTACATGCTAACTGTATTTCGGCCATATTGAGTACACTGCGAACCCAATTTGCACAATATGAACTCTTTAAAAAATGTTTTGTTGTCTATTCCCTATTATTTTGATATTTTGGCAATATATATGATAAAATGTTTGTATTTTGTTTTTTGCGTCCAGTTGCTACAAGGCAATTAATTGCTATGAAATACTTTCAAAAAATTCCTGAACATTAGCTAAGCCATATAGACAACACCTTCCTTACAAATATTTTTTTATTTTAATTAATATGTTGTACTGTCTATACAGTGCTGTGTTAGTTATGTCATTATTTCGTCATACTCATAATTTAAAGCCATTTAATTCGTTTTAACTGTTGTACCAACTGGAGGTCGGATAAAAGTGGACTTTAGACTTATTTAGAAAGGTACAAAAGTGAAGACTCAACTCAAGTCAGAGAGTTTACTGGACATAACATGTCATGATACATAGCACCATCAGCCGCTGACACAACAATTTGTCTCGAAATTGTCAGTAAATAAACACATGCCTTTACATTAAGGCGCAAAATACTTCAATGTTATTAAACAAACTAATCAAAATGTGAAAATACAAGCATGACACAAATTTCGGTTAATTAGTCAAGTTATTGATGCCCACGAACATAAGTAATTGATAAATTGATTTACAAAGGCAAGTCAACCACAAAGAGAAACGTTATATCACACTTCATTTCTGTTGAAAAATATAAAATATGAGAAAAATTCAACAAACCTTCCACTACATCAATACCTAACCTAAAAAAAATATACTTACCCTTAATGTTTATTCTTGACCCAAACTAAGAAAATAATGGCAGAAACACTGTTTAATCTAAAAAGCCTCAACAGACATGACAAATGGCGAGATACATAGTGGCACAAGCTTGGAAAAATCAAATTTGTTCTTCAGAAATGTGTTAAAACGTGTGAATAGATACAAAGTGACACAGAGTCACGACCGAGGGCACGAGCGGCCTGGAGACAAACTTCGGAACCAAAGGTTGCGGTGTCCATGCGCCAATACTCAACACAGTAATTTGTAACAAGAAACTAATAGACCGAAGGTCTGATTTCCCGAAAGAACAAAACGAAATGTAGCGCACACATACCCATTTATTTCCAAAATGAATTGCCAACAAACAGGAGACGAAAGAGAATTGATACAAACACAAACTCCGACTTTACATTAAAATGCTAAAATTCCCAACACGCCTGCCTCGTAATGGGCGCTACGCCACAAGACTTCAAATTATAGAAAGTAAATCCTACTCGGACGAAGCTCAATACGGAAAAGAGGTCAACGACCTGCCATCGTCCGATCAGCTGGCCAAGCATGCCAGCGCTGCTCAGGCAAGGTGCGGAAAAGAGAGGAATTAAGAAAAGCAGACAGTTGGCAGTAACCCAGGAGTGGAGGAAGGGTACAGCACAAGAGAGGAAAGGGGTGACGCCGTCACACGGAGTAGTAATCAAATTGCGTCATCGGCGCGCTCTTGCCAGCACGAAAGTAATTGAAGTTTGTTTATTACAAAAAAAAAAATGGAACGGTGTGCAAACCTAATGTTTATAATATCTCATTGGATTCGTTTTTCTAAATATTTACTTTCTTTCGAAGAGACGGCTTTCAAGTCCTCGTTAAAAGAGCCACCCAAATCTCTCAACACAAGTCAACTCGAAGAAGCAGTTCTTATAGTAGAACATTTTATTTGCATTTTAATAATTAATATTAATGGCCACCCTTTGAAATGCAAACGCCTTGCGTGGTCAAAAACTATAAAAAAAATCAGTCCCCGTTAATATGTATATTAAATTTGGTGAAATTCAATTCACGTGTTCAAAAGTCTTTACGGGGAATACACACAGAGACACACACAGCCCCACGTACAGACACACATCCATGCTCACAAAGACACAGAGAGCGGAAAGTGATTTCAAAAGTAGGCTAATAATAATCATAC
Organism: Clitarchus hookeri; assembly: GCA_002778355.1. Lineage (NCBI taxonomy): Eukaryota > Metazoa > Arthropoda > Insecta > Phasmatodea > Phasmatidae > Clitarchus > Clitarchus hookeri. The sequence continues at coordinate 48,828 of NQII01006759.1, forward strand.
CAACTTGTATTACATAATGTATAATTGTATGGTTTTGCATCTCGTCGACAGAGGGGTCATTAGACACGAAGACGCACAACACAAATAATGGAAACTAAGGAGGGTATCGGCCATAACCTTTAGTAAGGAACGATCTCTGCATTTGCCTGGATAGATTTCAGGAAGCCGTGGAAAACTGAAATCAGGATGGCCGGAGCTCGATTCTAGCCCGTATCCTTCCGAGTGCGAGTCAAGTGTCTTACTGCTTTGCCACCTCGCTCGCTTTGTTGTAGGGCATGCGCCTATTATTTACTACCTTATAATTTCAGAACACTCCAGTGTTCATACCTCAGAAAATAAATTCTGACTTAAATTCGAAATGCTTCACAGAATAACCAATAAATGCTCCGTTTAGAGTCAGCTGATAACTGAGTGTTGCACAATTGCCACAAGAAAACAATATCTTAAACAATTTGTAATTTTTTTTGTATATGCAGCAATACTCTTCGGTTATTGGATATACATACTATCAATAAAACGCAACGTAATCATGAAAATGGATTTATGGAAAAAATATTACACCAAGGGTTATGCAATTTTTCTAAAATAAGCATAAATGTCATTAAATTATTCTTATACATTAGGCAAAATCATTATCACCTCCAAATGCCACGAAACGCCCTACAATTGCATCTGAAAGAAGCTTTTATATCTCACAGTTTCTTTAAAAATAAAAAATGGACACTTTGTGCACTGTAAAGCTTGAGATTCGCTAAAAATTAAATCTATTATCTGGAGGGGTCCGCGATGATCTAGTGACTAGACCACTTTTTAAAATATATTAAAATATTTATAATTATTTTTAATTTATGAAAATTAAAATTTTGAATGTTTCTGGATATAAGGGGATGGAGGACTGGAGCCGACCAGCCACCTTGTTATGACATCACCCAACCACTGTATTGAATCCAAATGACCTTTACCCGTGATCTTCGATGACCTTGAAACCCAAAACTTGCCCAAAATTCCAAAAAATTCTAAAATATATTAAAAATATCATGAGTTATTATGAAAAAGTATTTTAAAAATATTAAAAAATGATTTAAATATTATTATTAAAATGAATTTAAAAAATTTACGTTTACGGAGGTTTCCACAGCATCCCGTCTATGAGAAGACTGACGCACCCCCAATGTTTCTCATTGGTTAATTAGTCAGCAGACCTCCACTTCCCTCGCGTTTTCTCTTTCTCACGAATAGAGCCATATTTTTTTGTTTACTTTGTTATCAGCTGGATGACATAAGTGTATTAGTTATCTATTTCACTGCCAGAGCAGCTGTCAGCACCCACCCACTCTATCTATTCAACCACCAGTACAGCTGTTCATACTTATTTTTTTTATAGGCATTGGAATATCTCTCATTTTCATCCTATAAAAAAATGTATGTAGGTAACTGCATGTTTGAAGACATGTAGAGAAGTCACAAGAGACCTGCTTGCAGCAAACCTTGTATTTCGGTACTAATGATAAATGCACTTAACCTTGACAGGTCTTTGCATGTCGAAGTAAATGGTCGCTACGGCTGAACTGCTTACGGCACCTGTCACACAAATATGATATACGACAGGGATTCTTGACACAGTTAATGCTTATATGGTGCCGTACACCGTAGCTGAAAGCATATATAATACAAAAAAGTGACTTAGTGGTTCGCGCAAAGAATTGAATGGATCTGTTGGAGATGTAGGTGCTGGAGCTAAAGAAGCAGGTAACGCTGGCAACGCATATCGCAGGCGAAAAGTTCGATGGCTCCATTGAATATTTCGTGGACATCACAGCCAAATGGCACTCTACAATCTGTAGACGATCATGCTGCACTGGTGGCAGTATGTTCTGGTAGTCCTGTAGGTGCCATAGCTGAAGAAGTTGAAGTCACCACACCAATCGTAAACTATGGTACTGCACTGATGGAATTAGATGCTGCTAGTGATGTAGGCATCACAACTGAATAAGTCAATGACGCTGGTAAAACCGGAGACATCTCACTTGAAGAAGTAATCGATGGCGAGGAACCATATAAATTATGTTGATAACCGCATCAAAATCCATTAAGTACTTTAGACGTACTATGCGAATACACAGACAGAGTGGATAAGCGACTTTGTTTTATACTATTTTGAGATAGTGATAAGCACCTAAAGCCTGCCTACCTTCCTGCATGAGATATCTCAATGCCTGCATGCGATTGACCAGCTGAAATCACGTGGCAACTCGGTGATTGGCTGGTCGATGATCGAACAATATATAAATGGTGTAATATGATTGGTTCAATGTCGATATTACGTCATAGGTCTTGCATACGCGTATATTGCATACAAGCAATAGAGGGTCTGCTGAGAGGCTTAGTTCGACAATAGCTAATGTGAAAGGTGGATCATCACGGATAGCTTCTATGCCATGTAATCCATGGCCAGTTACGTTAAAGTGGAGTGGATATTGCCAGCCGTTGCAGAAGTATGTTTTGTTGTTATTCCACAGTAACCGAACAATTTTCCGGGATAAACAGTATCCTATGTCCTATTCTAGGACCTCAAGTACCTACATACCAAATTTCATAAAAATCTGTTCAGCCATTATGGAGCTGAGTGGTAGCAAACATACACACACAGACTTTCACATATATAATATTTCTGACTTTATTTTTTTTTTTTGCTCGGTTTCTAAGGGTTGTATCGTGATGTAGAATAGCCTTCGTGAAGAAATGAGCTATCCTGTGGTACCTATCAAATGCAAAAATAAATTTTCAAATCTGACTGGTAGTTCCAGAGATTAGCGCGTTCAAACAAACAAACAAACTCTTCTGCTTTATTATATTAGTATGAATACGAACCGCACAAACAGACCCATCCGTCAGACCCTGGGGAAAGTACCCCGGTCGAAGACATTTACTCGCAAGCACGACGCGGTGACGAGGAAGACAACCTGGAACACAGGTGCCCCGTGTGAATGGGCCTGAATGAAGTTTCAAATAAATTTATGAAAATTTTTGAAGGAAAAAAAATTAAATTCTTAGTGAGCATGTGACCTTAATTATTAAAACAAAAAAAAACCGAATGAAATGTATTGCAATATTCAGGTATTAAGTATGAATAACTATTTCACCAGTAAGCAGATTTCACTCTCGTACAGCGACGACGACGACTATAAAACCAAAGTTTTCACTTTATTACCGCAATGTCCATGGAAGCACCTCGACCGCACCACTCGACATGCGTACCGTAAGCAATCGTTCCAGACGCATGGGCTGCGGAGTGATGCAGCTCATGTTCTTAACGAGGAAATTCCGGCAATTTTAGATTGTGTCATAGTTCCCTATTACCCCGTGTAAGTGCTTGGAAGTCGATTTTGTACAGTGTGTGTAGGACATAAAATATCAACGCCCGAAGTCTGTGCGATATGCCTTCTGATTTAGATATCAAATAAGCCGGCATCACCAATCATTCGCCACTATTCAAACTCGTCGAGAGATATAGGAAAGACTTCACGAGTGCGAATAATTAGAGCATATTGCATCCAGTGCATTACTGAGACCATGAGATTTTGGAGGTATGTTGATCCCTTTCGAATGTTAAAAAACTAATTCGGTATACCAATTTTTTTATAAATAAAAGCTGCTTCGAACCCCTCCTCTTTTTTTTTCATATAAAAATTAAACGTGAAATTTTGTTTTAATACCAACGAAATAAACGATAATTTTTAATGTTGTAAAACAAAGAAATAAAAAACAAACGTTCATTCCTCACTCGCTTATACGTTAAACACACCCAATTGCAGGCCTGACTGATAGACGCATTAAAAACTATTAAGAGAACAGAGTACATAAAGTTGTGGATACGAGTCCCACAACAGAAGTAAACGAGAGACACTTGCAGTCGTAATCTGAGTTCGCGCACACGTCCAGCCTCGCTGCACCAAGTTTTGTGTTGGACTTTGCCCTAGCGCGCTGCTCGCCGGAGAGCTATGGGATCGCCTAGGGGTGGTAGCTCCAGCGGCATGTTTTATTTCTCACACACGACTCACAACTTTAATTAATAGGATTATCAACACAGATTACATCTGCATGCAGACGTCAACACAAAGGGAGACCTACGTTAAGGGGACACGGGTTCGATTCTTGTCTCGTCCGGCCCAAATTTCTGTTTTCAAAATTACTACACTTAAATTCCAGGAGGGTTTCTTGGCCGATTCCTTATTTGTTGACGCTCGTCGTAGCTATCTGCTCCATCTCAAAAGGGTGTTAACTTTACTTTTTATTATTATTATTTTAACTAGCACACCACCTAGGAAATGAAAAGTCTCTCTTCTATTTTACAGTAGTAAAATAGGCGAACCCGAACGAGAAAAATATATGTAACCGAGTTTAGGATGGTAGTATGGCCAGATACTCAAACTAAAACCGATTATAATATTTTTTTCATAAAGAAAAAACGGTTTAAAAAATTAGATTGCAAATATATATTAATGCACTATTAAAAAAATCGTAACTCTTAACACCTCTCGTGTTCTATTTTCCAATTTATGAAGCAAATGAACATTTTTACAGTACACCAGTGGTTGATAAATTAATCTTCTCAATATATCGTATGTAAGCAAAACTCAATTATAAGAAAAAAAAAAAAAAAAAAAAAGAGAATGCGAGATACTATTACGCCAAAATATGTAACACTGATTAAAAAAATATCAAGCTCCGTTTACCAGCTTAGGCATCCAATGTCCCAGTAGCAGAATCCGATGGTAGAGTAACCAGGAATTGCATCCACAATCAGCATCATATGCACCACAATTAGCACAACAACCAGCACCACATGCACCAAAATCAAAGTCACATGCACCACAAGAAGCTTCGCATCCACCACAATCAGATACACACGCACTACAATCAGCACCACATGTACCACAAACAGCACCACATGCACCACAACCAGCCCCATATGCACCACAATCAAGACTACATGCACCACAATCAGCACCACATGCCACACGACACATACCACAGTCAGTGTCACACGCACCACAATCGGTTCTGCATGCATTACAATTAGCACCATAATCTCTCCACAAACCAATCCACGCACCATTTCACACACCAATCCACACACCAATGTACAACATTCACACCAATCCACAACATTCATACCAATCCACAACATTCACATCAATTCGCCCAGCATTACACACATCAATCCACGCCAATCACCACAAATCCACACACATCCTCACACCAATCAACATCAATCCACACACCAATGCACACCAATCCACACTGCATTATCTTGCTCATCCTATTTATGGTATAGCACAAGCAGACGAAAATAGCTTAGAGAATGGTAGCGGCCCATACACATTGCGTGACTTCCGAAATATCACAGTCCTTTTAGTCGCGTTTATTTCAGAGAAAAATAATAGTTTTATAACTTAAAGTCTCTCTCTCTTTAAATAATTCGTGTTCTGGTAGCAACTGTACAAAAAAGCTCTGTGTACGCAAAGCCTGCCAGCTACATTTAAACGAAAAATGGATAACCCTTTATGGGAAATAATACGAGGATGAAAGATAATTTAAAATTTAAAAAATATTTCACTTTGCAAGGCAGAGATGAAAAGTTGCAGTTAGCAAGTTGAACACAAATTTTTTCTCCTCGTCTGGAAGGTATTTCCCGGACCAATCATAATATTCATGGTTTCCGAATTGAAACTAATTTTTTTTCGTGGCAACTAGCATGTAAGTTTTTTTCCCGTAGATTATGATAGAATTTTCTTTGGTGTGAGGGGTTGAACATGACAAAATGAATTTTTAGTTTATGATGTTAGTTTGAAACTTTGGCTAGATGGCATGAAGCCCGCTGGTTGGACAGCGCATTGTAGATAGCTACGAGAGGGACGCCGGCTGCCACGGTCGGCTTGTGTTGCAGGAAGAGCGAAGTGCAACTCACAGCTGCCAACTCGTAAATTGTTTCTGTCGTACCAACTCATATCTACCGTCGCCACTATTGCCACTAAAACGGTGCATCTTACAATTAATCGTGGATGCCCGCAGTCTGATGTAATAGAATACCTGAACTTACCATTGCACTTTAGTGGGAGATACTAAAAATAAACTAACATTATATGTTTTATTGTGAGTAAGGGGGCTAGAACGGGTCGAGCAAATGCAAGTAATTGACCTTTTAAATAAAAAATTTTTATTGGTGAGGGTGGTGTTAGAGGGACCTCCAGAAATGGAAGGTTTTTTAAAATAAGTTTTTAAATACTTTTAAATACAGACATTAAATTTTTTAAATAATAATTTTAGAATTGATTAGAATTTTCGTGTTCAAGTTCATGGGCATAGAGTTAAGGTCATGGGTCAAGGTCACATGTGTCCAAGATGGCTGTTGGGTGACATCATAATATGGCAGCCAGCTCTGTCTCCGATCCGTGATCCAGTTGTCCCAGAATCAAGATACTCATTCTACTTCGGTTAAATGTGTGCAGAGATAACATTTAAATTTCACATATTTGTGTGGTACTATTATACAAAATCGCAGATAAAAGTCTTAGTGTAGACACATTTGATGGTATAAATATATACTATCAACCTACAAAGTTAAGATGCAATTTATTACGAAATAGCATACTTTTCTATAATGGATATATAGCCATCATTTTAAAAATAAGTGCCAGATGTTTTGTAAGCGTACATGTTTGCATAGCCTACTGTACTTGATAGCCAAATCTGGTAGGATTTGGTTAATTGTTTCCCCAGGTATGACATTATATTTATAAATACTTGTGGTGCTATCTTACAGAATGAAATAAAAATATTTTTTTGCTAATACGATTTTTGTAACAGACACTGTCAGGATACACAATTAGGTCGAAATTTCTTAAACAGTATTTTAGTTATACCAAATAATCCAGAAGTATTTGTATGGATGCCATTTTGAAAATAAGAGCCTCATCAATTTTAATTGTCTATTATTAGATGGCCTGCCATAGCATTACTTACGTGTCAAATTTGACGAGAAATGGTTGAGTGGTTTTCGAGATATAGCATAAAAATTAAATTTTTTCATGTGGTGCCATCATCCAAAATGACAGACCAACAACACTATACATTTCTAAATTCATTGACTACATGATACGTTGTCATCTCAAAAATTTGTATTAAATGGGTTGAATGATTCTCGAAATACATTTACTATCCATATTTTAATGACCGCCATTTTGAAAATATGTGCCGGGTGTGGTTGAAAAGTATAAAAGTCAGGTGTCATTACTAATTATTATATGGTACAGAGTTTAGTGAAATTTGGTTCACGCATTCAAAAACTGCAAGCAGCGACACACATTCGCACAAATATACACATACACACATACACACATGCACACACACACATACACATACATGCATTCGCAAACAAACAAGATAGTGATCTCATTAGTATTTATTTTCTTCGGAAAGTAGACTAAAAACGGTGGCTGCATAGTAACAGCCAAGTGTATTCGCTCACTATCTCATGGTTCTTTAAAATTAAGACATTAATGCATATACCGTCTACAATTTAGTGTGTGAGCACTCAACTTCTCCTTTTTGCACAATCATTGTCGACATTATACTTTAATATTCCACAGACATTTGGGGAGGAGGAGGATATAACACCCACATTACCCCCACCCCTCTTCCTCAGACGCTGCTACCATCTTGAAGACATGTTAGTATGATACATTACCGGATATAGCAAATCTCGCCACAACCATCCGTTATAAATAAAAATTTATAAATATTAGACATTCACCAAAAATATTATTTCACTCAAATATTTTTGTATAAGAATTTTCTGTGACGACGTGACTTACACAGGGCATATGCAAAATAATGTAAGTAGCATTAAGATAGTTGTGTAATATAGAAATGAAAGTACATCAATCATTTAAAATTAACGCGAGCCATGTGCAAATTAACGCCAGCCATGTGCAAATAGATGCAGGTATTGCGAAAATTAATACCATGTGTAAATGAATGCTGCTAGCATACAAACGAATGAAGATTCTATGTAAAATAATTGTAATTATCTTTCATCTAACAGCGTCACCTATTTGGGAACTGCTAGCAATTGGAGTCAGTGTGAATATGTTAATTACCGCCACATGTCCNTACAGCGTCACCTATTTGGGAACTGCTAGCAATTGGAGTCAGTGTGAATATGTTAATTACCGCCACATGTCCTGGTGGGTGAATTTACGTGAGCGGGGTGCGGTCGGCGAGGGGAGAGTTAGTTGCGCGCGCAGCCTGTCGCAGCCTGAATGCCGTGCTAAATATAGTGACCTCCGCACTATCAGTTGCANCATGTGTAAATGAATGCTGCTAGCATACAAACGAATGTAGATTCTATGTAAAATAATTGTAATTATCTTTCATCTAACAGCGTCACCTATTTGGGAACTGCGAGCAATTGGAGTCAGTGTGAATATGTTAATTACCGCCACATGTCCTGGTGGGTGAATTTACGTGAGCGTGGTGCGGTCGGCGAGGGAAGAGTTAGTTGCGCGCGCAGCCTGTCGCAGCCTGAATGCCGTGCTAAATATAGTGACCTCCGCACTATCAGTTGCACATTGGCCAATATGCGTGCCGAATGTTTTTGTAACAGTTTGTACACAATACCGGGCCGTCACTGATATCAGCTACCGCCAGCAGGGCCGTACCGTCAGCCCAAGCGTAGACATCTAGGGTGGCGAGCCGCCAGGACTTCTGGCGCTTACAGTAGTATGCTGAGGTCGGAAGGTTAGGAATGGATTAGATTTTTAATATATTTTAAGTGATGGAATAATGACAGCAATGTCTTTATTGAGTATGGGTGAGATTAGAAAAAAATATTTAGTTTGGTGTGTGGTATGTTGAGTTTTCCTTTATTAGAGAAATGGATGTTTGTAAAAATGTTTATGTTCGGTTAGGTTTAAGTCTTTATGCGTGCCAGTGGAGTTAAAAAAGTAAACGCAGATATCGAAGACGGTGCCATCAGGATATGAATGAGGGAAGCGACAGAGTGTAAACTAGGGTTAAAAATGTTCTATATCCAGTCCTCATAAGATAGCGCTGGCTAGCTGTGTGACTTCAAGATGGACTTGTCGGTATTTGACCTCGCTGTGCTAATGTGACTGATATCTTTTCATGACAAAGCTATTAATAATAATAAAACTATTCATAGTTTATATAAATATTAAAGGGCAAAACATAAATTCCAATATGGCTGCCGTTCCTTGCAATTCGGATGCCTGTTGGTACGTGCTTTTGCGTATATGTGCGCAATTAAAAAAAGAATTAAATAAATTAATTAGACATTATTGCCAGAGAGCAGTTAAACATAAGAGAATAACAGATGCGCCTGGGCCCCTGTATCCGATCCTTACATGACGATGAGTTTGAATGAGGGAGCATAATTATTGACTACTATAAAAAAGACTTTCATAAGAGTAGGAATGGGGGCAGGAGAGAGAAAAATTATTCAAAGGACGAAAATTCTTTATACCCAAAGCTTGATCTTAGTACATCGAAGTGGAAGGCACGCCACAAGCCTATTAATGCATATAATATAAAACATGGTTTATAATAAAAATAACATTAATTTTTGCGTATCACATGTAAGAAATAAATATTATGGAGTTGAACTTAAGGGAACCATAGGAACATCTGGCCCCCAAGCCCCGGAGTGATGTCATGAAAGTCTTGTCACGACTTTGCTGTGCCGAGCTGAAACAAAGGTAACATGCTGTACTTGATGGTTTCATTAATAATTACAATATTTTGTTTATGCATTTAACGGTATTTTTTTATCCTAGTGCCAACACGTTTGTTTATTTTAATGTCAGTATTTATTTTGGGTGATATTCTTTAATTATGTATTTTTGAACAATATTTATGTCACTCTAACAGCAAATTTATTATAACAGGGCACATTTGAACTATATTTTGTTTAAATTTTGCTATTGTATTGCTAATATCAAATTAATGTGTGACAATTTCTGTTTTTTTTTGTTTATGAATTTTTAGAGATGCCTAGGTCTTTTTGTTTTGTTCGGTATAACATAAGCTAGGGTGAGGTAGAAAATGTTTTTATATTTAACCGAATCATCCTGACTGGTTCTGATTGTTACCAAGTGTCTAAAATATTAAAGTTGTTTCACAGCGGGAATAGAAGAAAGAATGTCTAAACGCCGTATTTTGACTTTTATTTTTTATTTTTTTGCGATATCACGTTGCCCGCCTGGCCGTTGTCGAATTTCTGATATGTTAATATGAACTTTGACGGTTTTACATATTGGTTTGCTGTACAGATATATTTTTTAACTGAAAAAAATGCTAATTTAATGTAAAAGGGAACACTAATGAGATTAATAAACAATTTTGCGAGTTTACATCCGGAGGCCCATTAGAGTGACCACTAAGATATCTCAGCTACTTCCATCACTGACGTTTACTTAATGGTTTTAGTAATATTTTGTTTGGATTAACTCTGTAGTAAATGGTAATCACTTTCTGAGAATCATGTTGATTCAGGAGTCAGTGAGAAATAAATAATGTTAGAATTTTTTGTGGCACAATGTTAATCAGTTTTCATAAATCTTTATTGTGATTTTCCAACTTAAGGACTGACTATTTCCATAAAGCTGCAGCTTATGTGTGCATGTGTTGTAATCTTGATTTCCATCAACTTAATTTTCCTATATCAGTAAATTTGTCTTCTTTATCACAAAAGTTGAGCCTACTCATTTCTGAATTAAAATTTAGTAAATGGTAAGTGAAGGGCTTTAATGTGTTGTTAAATATAAGAGACGCTTCACGTCGTCGTATATTGGGTCTTCCACAAAACCATAAATTTGTTCTGACGAAGAACTGAGATAATGCATACCGAGAGATGTACGTATATTTGTGATATTAGTAATTTAAGTGCGTTCCTTGAAAATATCATCCGGTTGTCTTTCGTCTATTTCACATGCATTTTTTTTCTTTCATCCATCTGTATGCACAATGTCTATGATTATAGACCGTTGCGACTCTAGATAAAAACAAATAACATATTAATTGTAAACGAATGTTATTAAAGACAGCTACTGGCTTCATCTGTGTATTTATAGATGCAAGCTTTTGCAGTACATTCCTCCCGCAAAGACTTGACTTCTCTTCGACTTCTGTCAATATGGCTCTGGCTCCACTTTCTCATACCGTTGTTCCATTCTGCTATTTTTTATAAACTTTTTACGTTGCCCAAATTATTTAAAGGAGTGAGCATGCACTATATACAATAAGTATAATTAAAAAGATTCCGTGATTAATTATTTTACATGTACTCGTTCTGATTACACGTATTTCTACACGAAAATAAATTCTGGTTTTTGTTAGATTAGCAGTAATTTATTCAAACTCCAAAAAACTACGTTTTCAGTGCATCTAATTCCCAATGAAAAGTTTTTCGATTATATTGTTGGGTAGATATAAAAATAAGCATGATGAATATAAGAGATGACACCCCGTGCCTGTGGCCACCTGAGTTAGCAAGCCCCACCACACGCCACATAAACTGACTGGTCGTCCAGGCCGTAGGTTCCTTTATGCCACAGTACGTGTTATGTGTCACTTCAAAAACCAAATACATTTATATGGGGGAAACAACTCTATAAATTGCTTATTGGGAGAATTTTACAAATAAATAAATTTCACCTTACGTAAAAAAGGTTACGTTCAGAATATAGCGTATTAGGATCAAATAGTTTAATGTTCTTGGAATAACGCACAAGTAATTTTTATTTGCATTTTATATACTGTGTTCTTTAGTCTAATTTTCGAAGGAAAGATAGGCTTTTGCAATCACCTGGTTGTATGTCTGGAATGTAAGTCCCCTCCCCCACCCCCCCAAAATAACGTTTAACCCCGACAAAGGAATTTAACCAAACTAGGTCCACATACTGTAGTTAGTAAGGACATTAGAAATAGCGATGAACCAATTATACGATTTAAATTAGGAACATGAACAGCGCATTATATAAATATTGCATTTAGAAATAGATAATGACATTAATCCCCGATNTAAATTAGGAACATGAACAGCGCATTATATAAATATTGCATTTAGAAATAGATAATGACATTAATCCCCGATTTTTAAAAATACGGAAATTGAAAAAGGAAAAAATAAAGTTTTTGCATTATATCTCGGTAACCATGTCACCTATTTAAACCAAATTTGGTACTTTGACATTACATGATGAAAGCATTGAATTAAAAAACCTACAATGTTACTGGTGTGCCATTTTGTAAGATCGAGCAAATTAAAAAATTTAGCTCTTACGCTATATCCCAGGAACATTTTCACAGATTTAAACCAAATTTGTATATGTTCGCAGTGCATGATGCAAGCATTTAATTTATTTACCGATAGTGTTATTGGTCTGTCATTTTGGAGGATAGTGTAAATTCAAACGTAAAGCTTTTAAATTATATCTCGGGAAAAAATTAACCTATATAAACAACATTTTCTATGTTGACAGTCCATTGAATAGATCACTATTCAATGGGTACAATGGGTATAATGGTATTAACTAATCATTTTGTAAGATAGTGCAACATGAAAAATTTAGTTTTATTATTTCATCTTGGTAACTACAGAACTGATTCCTGCCGAATCTGGCCTATAAATAATACAATTGTACGTCATGTCCATATATGCAATTTAAATGGAAAAGACATATCTTTTTAAAATGTCGGCTATATAATTTTTTAGGTTTATTTCGATATCTGCCATACTGTGTGTCCAAATACTACTAAACATGCTATACGGAAATAATTGTTTACAAGCATCAAATGCGTAAATACACAGCCGCTTTTGTATCCCATTTTGTGATATGGCGTCATATGAAAAGAAATGTTTAGTGTTACATCTCGGGAAACAATTAACTGACTCCTACCAAATATTGCACTCAAGTGATACTACGATAGGTAATGTAAACTGACATGGTTTAGTGAGTCAGAGTATTATTTTCGAATTGGCGGCCATATAAACAATTTACAATACTATGCCATATCTACGAAACAATGCAACCTATTTAAACTTAACTTTGAATGCTGGGAGTATCTATTACAATTATCACATTTTTTCTACCTAGAGCCTGTTTTTCGTCCATTATGTAAGGTAGTGATACACGAAAAAGTAACGTTTTGTCACATCTCGGGAAACGTCCAACCAAATCCTACTGAATTTGGTAAAAAGTATTACTGTAGTATGCCATATGAATTGGTAAGATCTTTTGTAAGAGGGCCCGCAATATATAAACATTTTAACATAGCGTGCTACATCTGCGAAACAATGTAACCAATTTCAACCTAACTTTGTATGCTAACAGTATCTATGCAAGCATCTAATAAGCAAATGCATAAATTCATTTTTCCGCCATTTTGGAAAACAGAGCCACATGAAATCATAAGTTTCAGTGTCCTATCTCAGGAAACTACTAACTGGTACCCACCAAATTCAGACTAAAAGTTATACTTTTGTAGTCCATCTAAATTATATGACTTAAGGAGGTAGTCCCATATTTTCTAAATCACAGCAAAGTAGGTATTTTATGTCAGTATGCCACATGTCCCAACCAATTTCAACCGACTTAATATGTAACAGTATCTATGACAAACACAGAATGTAGCAATATATCTCCGTTTTGTTCTCCAGTAGTAAAGGGAAGTACCAATACATGAGAAAATGGAGCTTTTTTTTTTGTCATATGTCCGAACAAATCAACCGATTCCCACCGAACTTCTCACACTAGTGTGGTACAGTAGGTCAATTTTAAAGTGTGTCTGGATTTATTTTCAGTTTGTCTGCGATATAAATATTTTAGATAAGTTTACCATACCTGTTAAATAAATTAACGTATTTCTGTACCTACAAGTAGTATTAAATATGCTATATAGAGCTGGTTTTGGATATTTTGCACAATAGTACCTAGTAATAATCTAAAGCTCTTATGCCATATCTCGGGAACCGGTCAAGCTAACTCCACCAAATTCTGTGCACAAGTAGTGTTACGGTAGACCACGAAAACTTACATTATTAAAATTACTCACACAACCAAAACATTACACTGATTACTATGGAAGCTGATTTTCCGAATCTTACCCTCGTGATGAAGTTGGTTGCACGCCAGCTTATGGTACGAGGCGTTCTCTTCTCGAGTCACAGGTAAAGCACGCGTGTGTTTGTTATTGTATCACTAGTATTGCTTTTGTTTCTGGTTGCATGTCTAATGATATCGCTATCAACGGAACTTCAAAACCCACCTACCATCTAAACCTTTAATAACTACATATAAAATTATTTGCATCTATGTAAAGGAAAGTAGGCTCATTAGTTATATCGATTACTTCTTGTTTTATATTTACAAGCATTAATTACCGGTATTTTAATTTGCATCTTAAATACGTGTGTAATTAATGCTCTCTTAGGTTACGTTTTAATATATGTTGACTGATAGAATAGTTATCATGTTTTAACCAATGATGCATATTCAAACTTGTAGTAACGGATAAAACTATGAGAAACCGTTACTTTTTGTCAATGCGTCAATGACTACATATGTGTTCCATCCGTTCAAATTACATGCAGCAGGAAATAAAATTTATGCTGGATATATTTATTACATTATTTTCTTATATTAACAGCAGTTTATTGCTTCTGATTGTTTCTGTAGTATTAGAGAATATATTTTACATTATTTTCCCAAGTCTTTATAATGTGCACAAGCACGGAAACTTCTGAAAGAAGTGCGCCAGTGTAATTATCAAAATAATTAAAGGTTAAAATAAATGGAGACACATAAAACCAGCATGCTAGTCATTACGAGCTGCTTCGGTCTCATACTGTCGTTATTTTGATGTGTTGGGAAGTGTATGAACTCGCTGGTGGAAGATGCTCNCCTCGCTGTGCTAATGTGACTGATATCTTTTCATGACAAAGCTATTAATAATAATAAAACTATTCATAGTTTATATAAATATTAAAGGGCAAAACATAAATTCCAATATGGCNCTATTAATAATAATAAAACTATTCATAGTTTATATAAATATTAAAGGGCAAAACATAAATTCCAATATGGCTGCCGTTCCTTGCAATTCGGATGCCTGTTGGTACGTGCTTTTGCGTATATGTGCGCAATTAAAAAAAGAATTAAATAAATTAATTAGACATTATTGCCAGAGAGCAGTTAAACATAAGAGAATAACAGATGCGCCTGGGCCCCTGTATCCGATCCTTACATGACGATGAGTTTGAATGAGGGAGCATAATTATTGACTACTATAAAAAAGACTTTCATAAGAGTAGGAATGGGGGCAGGAGAGAGAAAAATTATTCAAAGGACGAAAATTCTTTATACCAAAAGCTTGATCTTAGTACATCGAAGTGGAAGGCACGCCACAAGCCTATTAATGCATATAATATAAAACATGGTTTATAATAAAAAATAACATTAATTTTTGCGTATCACATGTAAGAAATAAATATTATGGAGTTGAACTTAAGGGAACCATAGGAACATCTGGCCCCCAAGCCCCGGAGTGATGTCATGAAAGTCTTGTCACGACTTTGCTGTGCCGAGCTGAAACAAAGGTAACATGCTGTACTTGATGGTTTCATTAATAATTACAATATTTTGTTTATGCATTTAACGGTATTTTTTTTATCCTAGTGCCTACACGTTTGTTTATTTTAATGTCAGTATTTATTTTGGGTGATATTCTTTATTTATGTATTTTTGAACAATATTTATGTCACTCTAACAGCAAATTTATTATAACAGGGCACATTTGAACTATATTTTGTTTAAATTTTGCTATTGTATTGCTAATATCAAATTAATGTGTGACAATTTCTGTTTTTTTTTTTGTTTATGAATTTTTAGAGATGCCTAGGTCTTTTTGTTTTGTTCGGTATAACATAAGCTAGGGTGAGGTAGAAAATGTTTTTATATTTAACCGAATCATCCTGACTGGTTCTGATTGTTACCAAGTGTCTAAAATATTAAAGTTGTTTCACAGCGGGAATAGAAGAAAGAATGTCTAAACGCTGTATTTTGACTTTTATTTTTTATTTTTTTGCGATATCACGTTGCCCGCCTGGCCGTTGTCGAATTTCTGATATGTTAATATGAACTTTGACGGTTTTACATATTGGTTTGCTGTACAGATATATTTTTTAACTGAAAAAAATGCTAATTTAATGTAAAAGGGAACACTAATGAGATTAATAAACAATTTTGCGAGTTTACATCCGGAGGCCCATTAGAGTGACCACTAAGATATCTCAGCTACTTCCATCACTGACGTTTACTTAATGGTTTTAGTAATATTTTGTTTGGATTAACTCTGTAGTAAATGGTAATCACTTTCTGAGAATCATGTTGATTCAGGAGTCAGTGAGAAATAAATAATGTTAGAATTTTTTGTGGCACAATGTTAATCAGTTTTCATAAATCTTTATTGTGATTTTCCAACTTANAATAAATAATGTTAGAATTTTTTGTGGCACAATGTTAATCAGTTTTCATAAATCTTTATTGTGATTTTCCAACTTAAGGACTGACTATTTCCATAAAGCTGCAGCTTATGTGTGCATGTGTTGTAATCTTGATTTCCATCAACTTAATTTTCCTATATCAGTAAATTTGTCTTCTTTATCACAAAAGTTGAGCCTACTCATTTCTGAATTAAAATTTAGTAAATGGTAAGTGAAGGGCTTTAATGTGTTGTTAAATATAAGAGACGCTTCACGTCGTCNTCTGAATTAAAATTTAGTAAATGGTAAGTGAAGGGCTTTAATGTGTTGTTAAATATAAGAGACGCTTCACGTCGTCGTATATTGGGTCTTCCACAAAACCATAAATTTGTTCTGACGAAGAACTGAGATAATGCATACCGAGAGATGTACGTATATTTGTGATATTAGTAATTTAAGTGCGTTCCTTGAAAATATCATCCGGTTGTCTTTCGTCTATTTCACATGCATTTTTTTTCTTTCATCCATCTGTATGCACAATGTNTTGAAAATATCATCCGGTTGTCTTTCGTCTATTTCACATGCATTTTTTTTCTTTCATCCATCTGTATGCACAATGTCTATGATTATAGACCGTTGCGACTCTAGATAAAAACAAATAACATATTAATTGTAAACGAATGTTATTAAAGACAGCTACTGGCTTCATCTGTGTATTTATAGATGCAAGCTTTTGCAGTACATTCCTCCCGCAAAGACTTGACTTCTCTTCGACTTCTGTCAATATGGCTCTGGCTCCACTTTCTCATACCGTTGTTCCATTCTGCTATTTTTTATAAACTTTTTACGTTGCCCAAATTATTTAAAGGAGTGAGCATGCACTATATACAATAAGTATAATTAAAAAGATTCCGTGATTAATTATTTTACATGTNTTATTTAAAGGAGTGAGCATGCACTATATACAATAAGTATAATTAAAAAGATTCCGTGATTAATTATTTTACATGGACTCGTTCTGATTACACGTATTTCTACACGAAAATAAATTCTTGTTTTTGTTAGATTAGCAGTAATTTATTCAAACTCCAAAAAACTACGTTTTCAGTGCATCTAATTCCCAATGAAAAGTTATTCGATTATATTGTTGGGTAGATATAAAAATAAGCATGATGAATATAAGAGATGACACCCCGTGCCTGTGGCCACCTGAGTTAGCAAGCCCCACCACACGCCACATAAACTGACTGGTCGTCCAGGCCGTAGGTTCCTTTAATGCCACAGTACGTGTTATGTGTCACTTCAAAAACCAAATACATTTATATGGGGGAAACAACTCTATAAATTGCTTATTGGGAGAATTTTACAAATAAATAAATTTCACCTTACGTAAAATAGGTTACGTTCAGAATATAGCGTATTAGGATCAAATAGTTTAATGTTCTTGGAATAAAGCACAAGTAATTTTTATTAGCATTTTATATACTGTGTTCTTTAGTCTAATTTTCGAAGGAAAGATAGGCTTTTGCAATCACCTGGTTGTATGTCTNTATATGGGGGAAACAACTCTATAAATTGCTTATTGGGAGAATTTTACAAATAAATAAATTTCACCTTACGTAAAAAAGGTTACGTTCAGAATATAGCGTATTAGGATCAAATAGTTTAATGTTCTTGGAATAACGCACAAGTAATTTTTATTTGCATTTTATATACTGTGTTCTTTAGTCTAATTTTCGAAGGAAAGATAGGCTTTTGCAATCACCTGGTTGTATGTCTNAGAGTTAGTTGCGCGCGCAGCCTGTCGCAGCCTGAATGCCGTGCTAAATATAGTGACCTCCGCACTATCAGTTGCACATTGGCCAATATGCGTGCCGAATGTTTTTGTAACAGTTTGTACACAATACCGGGCCGTCACTGATATCAGCTACCGCCAGCAGGGCCGTACCGNTAGTGACCTCCGCACTATCAGTTGCACATTGGCCAATATGCGTGCCGAATGTTTTTGTAACAGTTTGTACACAATACCGGGCCGTCACTGATATCAGCTACCGCCAGCAGGGCCGTACCGTCAGCCCAAGCGTAGACATCTAGGGTGGCGAGCCGCCAGGACTTCTGGCGCTTACAGTAGTATGCTGAGGTCGGAAGGTTAGGAATGGATTAGATTTTTAATATATTTTAAGTGATGGAATAATGACAGCAATGTCTTTATTGAGTATGGGTGAGATTAGAAAAAAATATTTAGTTTGGTGTGTGGTATGTTGAGTTTTCCTTTATTAGAGAAATGGATGTTTGTAAAAATGTTTATGTTCGGTTAGGTTTAAGTCTTTATGCGTGCCAGTGGAGTTAAAAAAGTAAACGCAGATATCGAAGACGGTGCCATCAGGATATGAATGAGGGAAGCGACAGAGTGTAAACTAGGGTTAAAAATGTTCTATATCCAGTCCTCATAAGATAGCGCTGGCTAGCTGTGTGACTTCAAGATGGACTTGTCGGTATTTGACCTCGCTGTGCTAATGTGACTGATATCTTTTCATGACAAAGCTATTAATAATAATAAAACTATTCATAGTTTATAAAAATATTAAAGGCCAAAACATAAATTCCAATATGACTGCCGTTCCTTGCAATTCGGATGCCTGTTGGTACGTGCTTTTGCGTATATGTGCGCAATTAAAAAAAGAATTAAATAAATTAATTAGACATTTTTGCCAGAGAGCAGTTAAACATAAGAGAATAACAGATGCGCCTGGGCCCTTGTATCCGATCCTTACATGACGATGAGTTTGAATGAGGGAGCATAATTATTGACTACTATAAAAAAGACTTTCATAAGAGTAGGAATGGGGGCAGGAGAGAGAAAAATTATTCAAAGGACGAAAATTCTTTATACCCAAAGCTTGATCTTAGTACATCGAAGTGGAAGGCACGCCACAAGCCTATTAATGCATATAATATAAAACATGGTTTATAATAAAAATAACATTAATTTTTGCGTATCACATGTAAGAAATAAATATTATGGAGTTGAACTTAAGGGAACCATAGGAACATCTGGCCCCCAAGCCCCGGAGTGATGTCATGAAAGTCTTGTCACGACTTTGCTGTGCCGAGCTGAAACAAAGGTAACATGCTGTACTTGATGGTTTCATTAATAATTACAATATTTTGTTTATGCATTTAACGGTATTTTTTTATCCTAGTGCCAACACGTTTGTTTATTTTAATGTCAGTATTTATTTTGGGTGATATTCTTTAATTATGTATTTTTGAACAATATTTATGTCACTCTAACAGCAAATTTATTATAACAGGGCACATTTGAACTATATTTTGTTTAAATTTTGCTATTGTATTGCTAATATCAAATTAATGTGTGACAATTTCTGTTTTTTTTTGTTTATGAATTTTTAGAGATGCCTAGGTCTTTTTGTTTTGTTCGGTATAACATAAGCTAGGGTGAGGTAGAAAATGTTTTTGTATTTAACCGAATCATCCTGACTGGTTCTGATTGTTACCAAGTGTCTAAAATATTAAAGTTGTTTCACAGCGGGAATAGAAGAAAGAATGTCTAAACGCCGTATTTTGACTTTTATTTTTTATTTTTTTGCGATATCACGTTGCCCGCCTGGCCGTTGTCGAATTTCTGATATGTTAATATGAACTTTGACGGTTTTATACATTGGTTTGCTGTACAGATATATTTAGAAACTGAAAAAAAAATGCTAATAATGTAAGAGGGAACACTAATGAGATAAATAAACAATTTTGCGAGTTTACATCCGGAGGCCCATTAGAGTGAACACTAAGATATCTCAGCTACTTCCATCACTGACGTTTACTTAATGGTTTTAGTAATATTTTGTTTGGATTAACTCTGTAGTAAATGGTAATCACTTTCTGAGAATCATGTTGATTCAGGAGTCAGTGAGAAATAAATAATGTTAGAATTTTTTGTGGCACAATGTTAATCAGTTTTCATAAATCTTTATTGTGATTTTCCAACTTAAGGACTGACTATTTCCATAAAGCTGCAGCTTATGTGTGCATGTGTTGTAATCTTGATTTCCATCAACTTAATTTTCCTATATCAGTAAATTTGTCTTCTTTATCACAAAAGTTGAGCCTACTCATTTCTGAATTAAAATTTAGTAAATGGTAAGTGAAGGGCTTTAATGTGTTGTTAAATATAAGAGACGCTTCACGTCGTCATATATTGGGTCTTCCACAAAACTATAAATTTGTTCTGACGAAGAACTGAGATAATGCATACCGAGAGATGTACGTATATTTGTGCTATTAGTAATTGAAGTGCGTTCGTTGAAAATATCATCCGGTTGTCTTTCGTCTATTTCACATGCATTTTTTTTCTTTCATCCATCTGTATGCACAATGTCTATGATTATAGACCGTTGCGACTCTAGATAAAAACAAATAACATATTAATTGTAAACGAATGTTATTAAAGACAGCTACTGGCTTCATCTGTGTATTTATAGATGCAAGCTTTTGCAGTACATTCCTCCCGCAAAGACTTGACTTCTCTTCGACTTCTGTCAATATGGCTCTGGCTCCACTTTCTCATACCGTTGTTCCATTCTGCTATTTTTTATAAACTTTTTACGTTGCCCAAATTATTTAAAGGAGTGAGCATGCACTATATACAATAAGTATAATTAAAAAGATTCCGTGATTAATTATTTTACATGTACTCGTTCTGATTACACGTATTTCTACACGAAAATAAATTCTGGTTTTTGTTAGATTAGCAGTAATTTATTCAAACTCCAAAAAACTACGTTTTCAGTGCATCTAATTCCCAATGAAAAGTTTTTCGATTATATTGTTGGGTAGATATAAAAATAAGCATGATGAATATAAGAGATGACACCCCGTGCCTGTGGCCACCTGAGTTAGCAAGCCCCACCACACGCCACATAAACTGACTGGTCGTCCAGGCCGTAGGTTCTTTAATGCCACAGTACGTGTTATGTGTCACTTCAAAAACCAAATACATTTATATGGGGGAAACAACTCTATAAATTGCTTATTGGGAGAATTTTACAAATAAATAAATTTCACCTTACGTAAAATAGGTTACGTTCAGAATATAGCGTATTAGGATCAAATAGTTTAATGTTCTTGGAATAACGCACAAGTAATTTTTATTAGCATTTTATATACTGTGTTCTTTAGTCTAATTTTCGAAGGAAAGATAGGCTTTTGCAATCACCTGGTTGTATGTCTGGAATGTAAGTCCCCTCCCCCACCCCCCAAAATAACGTTTAACCCCGACAAAGGAATTTAACCAAACTAGGTCCACATACTGTAGTTAGTAAGGACATTAGAATTAGCGATGAACCAATTATATGATTTAAATTAGGAACATGAACAGCGCATTATATAAATATTGCATTTAGAAATAGATAATGACATTAATCCCCGATTTTAAAAAATACGGAAATTGAAAACGGAAAAAATAAAGTTTTTGCATTATATCTCGGTAACCATGTCACCTATTTAAACCAAATTTGGTACTTTGACATTGCATGATGAAAGCATTGAATTAAAAAACCTACAATGTTACTGGTGTGCCATTTTGTAAGATCGAGCAAATTAAAAAATTAAGCTGTTACGCTATATCCCAGGTACACTTTCACAGATTTAAACCAAATTTGTATATGTTCGCAGTGCATGATGCAAGCATTTAATTTATTTACCGATAGTGTTATTGGTCTGTCATTTTGGAAGATAGTGTAAATTCAAACGTAAAGCTTTTAAATTATATCTCGGGAAAAAATAAACCTATAGAAAAAACATTTTCTAAGTTGACAGTGCATGATGTACCCATTGAATAGATCACTATTCAATGGGTACAATGGGTAAAATGGTATTAACTAATCATTTTTTAAGATAGTGCAACATGAAAAATTCAGTTTTATTATTTCATCTTGGTAACTAAAGAACTGATTCCTGCCAAATCTGGCCTATAAATAATACAATTGTATGCCATGTCCATATATGCATTTTAAATGGAAAAGAAATATATTTTTAAAATGTCGGCTATAACATTTTTTAGGTTTATTTCGATATCTACCATATTGTGTGTCCAAATACTACTAAACATGCTATACGGAAATAATTGTTTACAAGCATCAAATGTGTAAATACACAGCCGCTTTTGTATCCCATTTTGTGATATGGCGTCATATGAAAAGAAATGTTTAGTGTTACATCTCGGGAAACAATTAACTGACTCCTACCAAATATTGCACTCAAGTGATACTACGATAGGTCATGTAAACTTACATGGTTTAGTGAGTCACAGTATTATTTTCGAATTGGCGGCCATATAAACAATTTACAATACTATGCCATATCTACGAAACAATGCAACCTATTTAAACTTAACTTTGAATGCTGGGAGTATCTATTACAATTATCACATTTTTTCTACCTAGAGCCTGTTTTTCGTCCATTATACACGAAAAAGTAACGTTTTGTCACATCTCGGGAAACGTCCAACCAAATCCTACTGAATTTGGTAAAAAGTATTACTGTAGTATGCCATATGAATTGGTAAGATCTTTTGTAAGAGGGCCGGGCAATATATAAACATTTTAACATAGCGTGCTACATCTGCGAAACAATGTAACCAATTTCAACCTAACTTTGTATGCTAACAGTATCTATTCAAGCATCAAATAAGCAAATGCATAAATTCATTTGTCCGCCATTTTGGAAAACAGAGCCACATGAAATCATAAGTTTCAGTGTCCTCTCTCAGGAAACTACTAACTGGTACCCACCAAATTCAGACTAAAAGTTATACTTTTGTAGTCCATCTAAATTATATGACTTAAGGAGGTAGTCCCATATTTTCTAAATCACAGCAAAGTAGGTATTTTATGTCAGTATGCCACATGTCCCAACCAATTTCAACCGACTTAATATGTAACAGTATCTATGACAAACACAGAATGTAGCAATAAATCTCCGTTTTGCTCTCCAGTAGTAAAGGGAAGTACCAATACATAAGAAAATGGAGCTTTTTTTTTTGTCATATGTCCGAACAAATCAACCGATTCCCACCGAACTTCTCACACTAGTGTGGTACAGTAGGTCAATTTTAAAGTGTGTCTGGATTTATTTTCAGTTTGTCTGCAATATAAATATTTTAGATAAGTTTACCATACCTGTTAAATAAATTAACGTATTTCTGTACCTACAAGTAGTATTAAATATGCTATATAGAGCTGGTTTTGGATGTTTTGCACAATAGTACCTAGTAATAATCTAAAGCTCTTATGCCATATCTCGGGAACCGGTCAAGCTAACTCCACCANTTTTGCACAATAGTACCTAGTAATAATCTAAAGCTCTTATGCCATATCTCGGGAACCGGTCAAGCTAACTCCACCAAATTCTGTGCACAAGTAGTGTTACGGTAGACCACGAAAACTTACATTATTAAAATTACTCACACAACCAAAACATTACACTGATTACTATGGAAGCTGATTTTCCGAATCTTACCCTCGTGATGAAGTTGGTTGCANACACAACCAAAACATTACACTGATTACTATGGAAGCTGATTTTCCGAATCTTACCCTCGTGATGAAGTTGGTTGCCTGCCAGCTTATGGTATGAGGCGTTCTCTTCTTGAGTCACAGGTAAAGCACGTGTGTATTTGTTATTGTATCACTAGTATTGCTTTTGTTTCTGGTTGCATGTCTAATGATATCACTATCAACGGAACTTCAAAACCCACCTACCATCTAAACTTTAATAACTACATATAAAAGTATTTGCATCTATGTAAAGGAAAGTAGGTTCATTAGTTATATCGATTACTTCTTGTTTTATATTTACAAGCATTAATTACCGGTATTTCAATTTTCATCTTAAAATACGTGTGTAATTAATGCTCTCTTAGGTTACGTTTTAATATATGTTGACTGATAGAATAGTTATCATGTTTTAACCAATGATGCATATTCAAACTTGTAGTAACGGATAAAGCTATGAGAAACCGTTACTTTTTGTCAATGCGTCAATGACGACATATGTGTTCCATCAGTTCGAATTACATGCAGCAGGAAATAAAATTTATGCTGGATATATTTATTACATTATTTTCGTATATTAACAGCAGTTTATTGCTTCTTATTGTTTCTGTAGCATTACAGAATATATTTTACATTCTTTTCCCAAGACTTAATCATGTGGACAAGCGCGGAAACTTCTGAAAGAAGTGCGCCAGTGTAATTATCAAAATAACTAAAGGTTAAAGTAAATGGAGACACGTAAAACCAGCATGCTAGTCATAACGAGCTGCTTCGGTCTCATACTGTCGTTATTTTGATGTGTTGGGAAGTGTATGAACTCGCTGGTGGAAGATGCTCTAGAGTACTGTACGGGGGATTAGCGCGACCCAGACTCGAGTAATTAGTTAGTTCGGCGGTCGTGATCTCCTCGACTCCAGCCCACTGCAAGCCCGGTCGTGCAAGTTTTACGAGGCCTGGGAATCAATGATTGGTAGCAGTTACGCCGCCGTCAAAGGAGCTCCCGCGGGCACGCTCCAAGCACGGCGGCATTTCCTCCCTCCCGCCCCGGCCATGTGGTGGGATATTGCCTTCAGTACAGTGGTTCTGGAGAGGACTCCTCCACCAGAGTGTAATTACAATCACCTTCCCGCCAGACTCGGTCACGCACGAGCTCAGCAAGCCGCCTCATTACGACTCACCTGCTTTCAATGGCGCGCACTCAACCTATTTTCCCTCTCATGCATACTCACAACGAAAACTGCTATTTTCCCCGTACTTCCCACACCGCGCAGCCTCTTCTCTGCCGTTTCACACCACTACCTGCCTCCCGAGTTCGTTACTGGATAAACACTCATTTTCGCCAGCGTCTGCGGTGAACTGGAATAAAACCAGATCTCGCTAAGAGTTTTTCCGAGTACGCCAAAGGGACGAAAACCACGAAACAACAGGTTTTCAAGCCATTAGCACTGTGGGCGCCATGCTTGTAATACTTGATCTGACCTAGCATTTTTTGCTGTTCTCAGTGGCGTAGTATATGGGTGGAAATTTACTACTGCAAGCATCCGTACACCGTTATAACAATAAATCATGTGTAATTTGAACGAATATCAGTCTTACGTATGATGTATGTCGGACAGCATGATAGCACAGTCTTTAGTAATATTTACTTTAACAGTGGCAATCACGAAATATTAGAAAATATCTCCTATCACTGCAGGGAAATCTCAATGCATTAATTTTTGATGAGTACGTATATTATTCCATCACTGGAGATAATAAACAGTAAACACATATTTCAGTAAAATATATTTTGATATTTAATTAATGTGCATGTGAGGATAACTACAAAATTAATTTCAGCCAATAAAAAATATAAAAATTTAAAATTTAAATCTTTTTTTTTCTAAACTAATGCTATAAAACATAACTTACCTAAATGTCAGGCCTTTTTTTTACATACAAATTTCCTGGAAATATGATTTGCAAAATTAATATTTTATATATATGTTTTGTAATGATTAACTCATATTCATCATTTCAACGGTTTTGTGTTTTGTAAAAAAATCATTAAAACTCACATATTGTAATACTGCAAATCGAAAGTGAGGAAAATTAAATGTTTTAATATAATTTTAACTATCTCTTGTGGCACCAATTTACAGGTATTTCGGGTTTTTCATCACAAAATTAGAGAATATGACACTAACTTTTATGTAGCACATACCTATTCAATGCGCTGTATTTAGTATTATCTGACTGCCTTAAACTAATCTCATACCGTTTGATTGTGTTTCGTTTGATGATTATTGACGATGTGTTTAGTCTGAAAATTTATTGAATATTTGTTATTGTTTGCTTCGTCGAAACCAAGACTATGGACAATAATTTTAATTTCATGTTAATGTTTGTTTTAAACATCGCAATGTCATCAACGTAATTGGTTTTATTTGAATCAGTAATTTAGATTTAAATGTTAAATAGGACAATACTGTTGTTTTAAGAATTAAATAATTCATAATTCTGGTCTTCCCTGGTTGAAATTTAATGTAATTTGTATGATTATGCCATGATTCCGTATTTGAATACAGGCCGCCCGATGTGGCAGAAGACGTGCCGTCGATTTTAACAACAAGAGGGTCTGTGCGGGTTACAACCGTGCATTTATTTTCTTTATTTATTAGTGATACGACGTGCGAATTAATTATTTAACTCCAATTTCTTTATAAGGTATTTAAAGGCCGAGAGCCTTATTTAGAGAAGACTGCAATTAATTAAGAAAATAGAAAAAAATTATATTTTATTTATCACCTAGATTTGTAGGAGGACATTTCTACGGAGTTTATCAATCTCCATCAGTGTTATGATTTGTGCCAGATATGTGAGAAATACTAAGAAGAGAAGAGAGGACTTGAGTAATATTTAATTGAAAGATAAATAATATTTTAGGGTAATATGACTCAAAGTGTTAGTTATTTATTAAAATGCAATTAAGTTGTAGATATCAATATTTGATACGAATACTTTAACACGAGCTTGGCTTGGTCAAAATTTTTATAAACTGAATTGATAAATTCATGTTCGAAAATTGGCAGACAGTTAATTCGGTAAAGAAATAGAAAACTGATGTCTCAGGGCTTTTGTATCAAAAATTACTACGCCAGTAAAAAATAAATGTGCAAATAATTTAAAATAGCTCAGACTCTGCTCAACTCGTTTTCTCTGAGATAAAGTTGGGTATAGAAGAGTATAAACAATTAACAGACCTGGTTAAAATAAAAGCAGCCTCACAAGACACTGAAGTTACTTCGAATTCAGCACTTTCGAAGGTGCTTTGAAAATATTTTTGAAATTGTTAATGAGGTAACCGAATGTCTTCTGAAGTCCTTAAAGAAATAAATAGTTCTACGCATCTGCAACATCAGTAAGCAGAATATGGGAGTATTTACTCCTAATTGCATTAGGCTTCTGTTTTGATATACATTTTCATTTAAAGAGTATTTTTCAATTTGTCACACACTTCTTTACTACACTAACTGGTGGCTCGTGTCTATCTTATAAGAATATCTCGACAGTAAAGGTAAAAAGTGCATAACATTCAAAGATACAAATTACGGTTTTACAAAATCTGTAGAGTATGCTGTAACTTTACGACGCGTGGCATTAAGTTCCCTCCCTTTTGCACTAAATTAAGAAAGACTATATTAGTGATGTTAGTAAAAAACCACATTTGTAGCTTTAGTTAATCTGTAAATAGTCAAATTAGTAGTGTTAGTGAACTGGCAAACAATAATATAGATAGTGTAAGCGAAATAGTAGACAGGAAATTAGACAGTTTTAGCGAAGTAGTTGACAGGAAAATAGGCAAGTGTTAGAGAACTATTCGACAAAACAGACAAGTAAATTGACATTGTGAATAAGAATGTGGATAACGAAGTAGGCAGTAAAACATAAAATTTAGACCAAAAGATGGGAGGTTCAAGCGAGTTATTGAGAAAGAAAATGTACTCTGCGTACAAGAAAATTTAAAGATTTAATGAAAGGAAGCACAATGCCATTTATAAGGTGGGAAAGGAGGTTAACACGCTCAGTAAAGAACGGCAAGAATTCCTACAGCAGCAGGGAAGAACATACTTTTGGCCAGTGGTTAACAAGGAGCTGGAATTGACCACCACAGAGTCGATGAATGTAAACAGCGAGAAGAAGGTAGAGGTCGCCGCTAATATAGT
The DNA here is from genome assembly GCA_002778355.1 of Clitarchus hookeri. Classification (NCBI taxonomy): domain Eukaryota; kingdom Metazoa; phylum Arthropoda; class Insecta; order Phasmatodea; family Phasmatidae; genus Clitarchus; species Clitarchus hookeri. The sequence goes on from NQII01006759.1 coordinate 77,168, forward strand.
TGCATTAGAAGCCCAGCAGTTTTCCAGTGTGGATACGCCTCAGCCGGAAGTGGGTAAAGACATCACAATTAAGCCCAGCCCCTACGATGGGACAGATACCCAGGCGCCAGTACCATCACCACTTCGAGATCAAAGCTGCTCTGAATGGTTGGAATTAAGGCGAGGACGACTGCATGAATTAAACTGTCAGTTGAAGATATCAAGACGCATATGGAAACACATCAGTGTCGAAGCATTGTAGCGGCAGTGAGAAAAGTTGTGGAGAATCTGCTGCTGGAATGACCAGTTCATTGATAAACAGTTAATACAAATGGGTCCCTTACAGAATTATAATGTGCTGAAATTGCAAAAGAAGGAATAATGTATGAAACTGGAAACTATGGGGGTAACTGCGATTTTCTTAATTCTAATTCAATTTTCGCAGAGAAACGTTCCTCTGGTGGCAAGGAACATTTGTGGATACCAAGTCAGCATATAGACGATCATTTTAAAAGCATTATGAGAGTTGTTTGTAGTAAACATATTTCACCAAATTCTGAACATTTGGTAGCAGAGAGAAGGGCTCAGAGCAGACGTCTAGTACTTGATATTATTGTAATTATGTAGCTTCGTAGTACCTGTTTTTGCATTTGTTACTTTGCATGTGTTCCTTTTTATCACATTTAATCGTGTATGTTAAAATTAAATTATATTTTATATTTTACCAATATAAACCCATTTTTTTCCTTTGAAATGTCCGTTATAACCTCTTGATTGCATTTGGTAGCCCTTACACCAAACTGAGTTTGATACCGCTGGGAGTATTTGAGTAAAAACCCCAAACAGATTATGTTTCAGATAAATCTATCATCGTGCACATCACATATATGCAAAATGAATGCCTCAGTCAGTAGACATATCTCAGACAAATCTGCTACCCCATGAATTGCTCATGTAGAATAAAATATAAGAAATGAGTCAGTAGTATAAAGACAGACGCTTTCAAAAATACAGCACAAATGCTGCGAAACGTAATACATTTNTGAGTCAGTAGTATAAAGACAGACGCTTTCAAAAATACAGCACAAATGCTGCGAAACGTATTACATTTACTGTACATATAACATAAATTAAAACAGTAACTCAACTGGTTTAAATTCAGGGGTACAGCATTATATTTTTATTAGGAGGGGAGGGAAGTAATCTCTCTTAATGCCCCAAAATTGNGTTTAAATTCAGGGGTACAGCATTATATTTTTATTAGGAGGGGAGGGAAGTAATCTCTCTTAATGCCCCAAAATTGAAACATGCTTATTGTATTTTTACTATGAGTTCGTTTGTTAATAAATCAAATACGGGCATCTACTTACATAATGCTATATATGACAATGTGAAGTTCGTTTGAAAATACTGCATCATTTTTGCAAGGGTGTGGTCATGCGCAGTTATGAATCAGGTGAGTGCTTTGGGTTTGGTCAACTCAGGTGAGAGTTGTGTGCACCTGCGAAAAAAGGGCGTGAAACCTTTCCCCACCGATTTGATGGTCGAGATGGTATGGCCTGTGTGGCTAAGAGCGCCTTGTGAAAGTACAAAAGCACGATAATCACGGTTGTTTTTCTTATATAAGTTCAGCGCAAGCGTATCAGAATTCACTTTGCACCGTGTTATTAGGGAAGACATATAACACAATGTTTCCAGGTATTATCCTAGGAAGGTATATCGTAATATTTTGACTGTTAATGTTGATGTTGATAAAGAAGATTATTCACAGTGTGTTAAAGTGTTGGGTGTAGAAGATAGTTATAGTCTTATTTTTTTTGTATCGCTTTGATCTTCAATGTATAACAGCTAAAGACAGTCGTGGACATTTGGAATTTTTGTTTCTTTCGTAAGGCGCCGAATGCAAAATATCCGACATTTACGGAATTTAAAATAATCTTACGATTTGCAACCTGCACTTGTATCAGAATATTGAGTGAGTAAGTGAAAATATTTGGGTGGCTATTAAGAGCGAGCTCTTGAGAGCCGATGAAGATGATTGAGGTGAGTATAGAGCAGCGCCTAAATGAAAGGGCGGGGGAAAAGAGAAATCCCCTAGAAAACCCGCCGACCAGCGATACGGTCCGGCGCGATTCCCACATGCGAAAATCCGGGAGTGACCCGGTCGGGCATTAAACTCAGTTAGCCTTGGTGGGAGGCAAGCAGGCTAACCGCTCAGTCACCGTGGCCCCGGTGTATCAAAAGAGATACCTTGAGACCAGAGCTCTTGTTACTTATGACATTTGCCGGAAGGTATAAAGAACGGTACCGTAAAGGATGTCAGTTCTTCGGCAAAAGTGGAGAAGTTCGAACTGCCTTGGCTAGTTAATAGACATATATAGTTTTATTGAAAGAATGGGCGGGGGTTTCTCAGCAACAGCATCATCATTTTAAGTTTAGGTAGTACCATCCACTTCAAGCGAGAGTCCTGAAACAACACCGTCGTCTGAACTTGGAACAGCGCCTTTGACTTACACAGTTGTATCTCCGACCATGTCATCAGCATTTTGGACCATGCCATTGCCTTCTTCGTTAATAACACGGCTTTTTTCGATCATGCCATAATTTTATTGTGTCATGACATAGTGATGTTAGGTGATTCCATTCACCAATTAAGTCAAGGAACCTGTAAATGTACCAGAATTTTCGAGGCCTTCGCCGGTATCTTCGGCAGTGTTTGACATGGGGTTTGTAGAAGTGCCATCCTATTTTTCGTCTGTGACAACTGTGTCACCAACCGAATCATCGACTTCTGTTCCAGTGGCAACAGTGCGATTGTGCTCCTCTGCTGAACACGAACAATCTAAACAGCGTCGCATTTCTGAAAGACTCTTGCTTTCGACCACAATGTATAGTGACATGAACGTGAAAAGAGACACATATTATTGTAGGTTTTCAGTATAACTGTCGTGACTCCAATCTATTCCGCAATGATAACATTCACAGACATTTTACTCATTCAGACCCAGTGTACACAATTGTGTACATTACGAAAGTGTAGGTAATTTTTGGTCTCTGCGAAGCTCAATGACCAATGATCTTACCTGTTGGTCAATGATTCGCGAACCGTGTTATTGGTCTAGGTTTTAATTAGTTCATATAATTGTAACCGAACATATAGCCTACAACTAATTTGCTGTGATAACGAAAGAAGTGCGGTGTCGACTTGATTAAAGTACGCATCATAAAATGTTTTGTTTGCAACACCTGAAACTGTAAATCAATGTGGACCTGCAATGGTTTTGACCTTAGCTCATCGTAGCTTTCGTGTCACTACTGCATTCTGGAGTTTACTTCTGCCGAAATATTAAACAGCAGGAGTCGGACCAGTGTTGGTTGAATTCCACTGACGATTTTCATTGGTGTAATCAATTTGGCAGGCTCTTTCCCAGCCCTCTAAAATTATTTGTCGGTCTCTGATGCAGACATATAGATGTGAACACTGAATATTGTGAATTATATACATACATATATGAAATTTTTTCAATGTGCGTATATGTTTTTTCATGGTTGATATAGTACGTAGTCTTAGCTGATAAAGTACGGTATATAAAAATTTATAGGTGTATTATTTTCTCTTTTAAAGCATTGACGAAAACTTCCTGCTTTATATAAAATTTTTACAATAAAATGTTGTAATGACAAATTAAATATGTAATAATTTGGAAAGAAAAAATAATTAAACTTAAGAATTCCCTCCCCCTCCAAACATTATTAATGATTTACCCCAGAATATTTGCAATTGTTCTCAATTTTTTGAGATCAGGGTTATTTGGTGTAAAGTTCAAAGTCATCCAAGATGGTGGTCGTGGTTAAAATATATTTTTTTTCAGATTTTTTCTATATTTCCCCTATATTTTCGATTATTATATAATTTTCGAGGTAAATTTTAGCTGATGTTAAGGTCAACCGCATTCAACGTTCACCCCATGTCAACGGCAATGCGAAGAGGGCCAACGCCTGACTGGCATTACAGAGCATGCAAACCTAATCAAAAAGCTTCACAATTGACTTCATGATCCCATACGCTGGAAAATGCCTTTTTTATTCTACTACTGAGTAATCACATTCATCAGCATATGTATATATATATATATATAACTGGAATATTATAAAGAAACAAGACACAAATATTGTTAACAATGATTCATTTTCTGCTTAAGTTAATTTTACTTGTAAACTATATAATTCCTTACGAAAATTATCGAAAGAAAAATTTTATACCACACTTTCTGGAAGAGCGTAATATTGGAAAGTATCCATTCGCACTTTGATAGTGTTTCAGTTTGGTCAAAATCGTGGGACGAGTTGAGTATATGTGTGGACTCACAGTGTGGTGTGAAGCGTCAGAGAACTTTTGAGTGCACAATGAAAAATCTGTTTCATTCAATGGTGCTGGATCTCTCGATTGTTAATATAATTATACGTAAACGTGGTTCACGATAAAGTGAGCAGTCTTGAAATAAACCTTTGGAAAAAAAAACTGCCACGTAACTGCATACAATGACCACAATACTCACTGCAAAGTTGGGAGCGGATTAGGAGAAGTAGTTCCAGATCTTAATGCCTTCCTAGACACAACATTAAATATTAACGGAAATTTATCACTTCCTTTCCGGTTTATGCACATAAATATGAAATAGCGTAGTAATTACACATTTGTATTTCTAACAAATTCATAACATTACTTTGCTGTGCACCGTTTCAAGTTACTGGGTCCATTTTTTTTAGCCTACTTTCCGAAGGAAAGAAAGACTTATGATATCACTTTCCTGGCTGTGTGTATGAGTTTGTAGGTGTGTGGCTGTGTGTAGCTGCGTCTGTGAGTGTAGGTGTGTGGCTGTGTGTAGCTGTGTCTGTGTGTGTAGGTGTGTGTTGCTGTGTGTGGGTCTGTGCTCATGTTCCCCCACCCCTTTCAATTTATGAAAGCGAAAATCAAGTGAATCAAACTCGGTACACATAGTAAGTAAAGAAATCTGACTTTTATTTTTTTCGAGAAAACCCGGCACTTACATTTGAAATGGCGGCTATTTTAAAATTTAGGCTGGTAAGTTATATCTCGGAAACCATTCAACCGATTTAAACCAAATGCTGCCTAAGCAATGTGAAAGCATTGAATTCAGAGGTGAATGTTGTTGATGGTACGCTATTTTGGAAGATAGCGCCACATGAAAAAAAACTTTTAATGTTATATCTCGAAGACTACTTAACAAATTTTTGAAAAATTTGGCACGTAAGTAGCACTATGATAGGACGTGTAATATATATGTTAGTAAACATTATTAGGAACTCAGTTTCAAAATGGCACCTATAAAAATATTTTAGGTTTACTTGGTATAACTACCATCCTGTTTCACCTATTTCAACCAAATCTTGTACGCTGACAGTGTATATTACAACTATCAACTGTATCTACACGGAGCATATTTGACCGCCATTTTGTAAGATGGCTCCATGCTAATAAATAAAGTTTTTGTCATATCTCGGAAAAAATTAACTGATTCCTATCAATTTTGGCAATCAAGTAGTAGTGAGGCAGATTATGTTAAGTGGTGTGTTTAAGTGATGTGTTTTAAGCGTTCCAGACAGTTATTTCAAAAATTGTAGCGATATAGTCATTTTTATCATTTAACGCCGTATAATCGATACCATGTAATCAATTTCAACTTTGTATGATGGCAGTAGATATTACAAGTATCAACTGTATCTACACGGAGCATCATTTGTAATCCATTTTGTAAGATAGCAACATACGGATAAATTAAGTTGTAATGTCATACCTTAGGAATTAATTGATAGATTCCCACAGAATGTGGCAATTTAATAGTGCTGCAGCAAGTAGTGTAAACTGGTATTTTTTAAATACGCCAGGCAATTTATATTTTATCAACAAAATATATTCCAACTTAACTCTGTATACTGGCAGGGGCAATTACTACCATAAATTTTATCTATGTAGAACTTAATTTCTTTGCCATTTTGTATTATAGCTCCACCAACATATATTTTTTTTATCTCATATCTCGGGAAACAATAAGACAATTCTTACAAAATTTGGCTAATGTGATGTACTGTGGTAGGCCATATTTATATTTATATATATGTGTATTTTATAAGTTTGTCATACTTATTTTCAGAATGTCGGCTACAAGATCATTTTAATTTTGCATGCTGTACTACGAATCTATGTAATAAATTTTAACTTAACAATAAGCGAGTAGGCTACTACATTACATTTTTCCTCCATTGATAAAGACCGCCGTGTCAAAATTATAGACCTTTTATACATATCTCGATGACAAATTAACCGATACCCAAAAAATGTTACACTGGAACGTTATAACTAATTTGTACAAAATGGTTAACACCACAAATACTACATAACTCCATGGAAACTTTCATGATTGATATGGGTTAGACAACGATGTTCAAAATGGCGGCTTCATGTGCTATTCACGGTAAAGTGAGCACTTTTGAAAGCCCTCTCATTTGGAATAATAGTCAATATATATAATTGTTTTAGCCGTTAACGTTAATTTCCGAGTGCGTTGGAATATACATACCATGTTTTTTACTAACATGAAAATATTTATTAAATATGGCTGTTAAACGATCAAATGTGGCTGAAAGGAAAAACTAACTAGGGCCTCAAAAGTGCTCACTCTACCGTGAAATGCTTATAGGTGAGTTTGCCACGTAAGTTAAACTATTAAGCCTAATTCGACCAAAATGTGTATGTAGACAGTATACATTAGTAGCATCGAACATAGGGCCTCTTACTGTTTTGGCAAATTTGTACGATATAATCAAATAAGAAAATAAAGTATTTTATGACATAAACCAGTTACCAAACGACCGATTTCCGCCAAGTTCGTCACACAAGTAGCGCTACATTAGGCCTTGTAAACTCAGTGGCTCAGTCACATATTTTCAAAATGTAGACACCCTTAATATTTTAAGTTAGTAAACTATTATTCGAGATATAAGACTGATTAAATTTGAAGTTGATTCTCCGAATCCAACCTCCGAAATGCAGTTCATTGCACGCTAGCTTATTGTTAGAGGTTTTCTGGATTAAGGTCCCGGGTAAGGCTCATGTATATTTGCAATTGTCTCACTACTCTTGCATACGTTTCTGTTTTCATCTGCTTTCAAAGATAATTCTAGTCCTACTTACGAACTCACTTTTTAAGATCATAATTAAAAATTACTTACTCCCATATTTAGGAAAGTAGCCTTATTAGTTATCAGTGACGTCTTCTTTTACTTATTTTCTATTATCTAGTTCATGCGTTGTGAATTCCGCAAATTTACGTGAAAGTGCCTGTTCTGTTCTCTGGTTAGTTTTCGTANCTTTTTAAGATCATAATTAAAAATTACTTACTCCCATATTTAGGAAAGTAGCCTTATAAGTTATCAGTGACTTCTTATTTTACTTATTATCTAGTTCATGCGTTGTGAATTCCGCAAATTTACGTGAAAGTGCCTGTTCTGTTCTCTGGTTAGTTTTCGTAAGCGCCTTGAACATCATCATTTGTGTGCAGTTCGTAACTCCAAATATAAAATATGTATTTACATAACAAATAAAAGAGTTAGTCTTATATCTCTGTTTTCAATGAAGTGGCAGATTATATAATGGTTTTTCGCAGTATTTCCACGTTTCTGGTCGTGGGATATATATATATACTACTAGCGAACCGGCACGGCTTCGCCCGGGTACAATTGAGTTTTACAGTGATACACTAATAAATAAATTGGGAAAAGACAGTTAATTTATATCAAAACATAATTATAAAATTATACTATGTTGACGTAGGTTCTTAACTGACTACAGCAACCCAAAAGGAAGGAAATATTTTTTACCCGATAGCCAAGAAGTAGGGCATTGCTTTTGGAATGTATCTGTGCAACTATTGCGTGGTTACTACATTTCCGCTTTCCGACGTCGATGTATGAAAATCAAAACGTGAGTTTCAGCAAGTTGTAGCTTCAGAAATAAGTGTACCTAGGTACTACTTTGTGCGCTTGGCTGAGGAATCTTAATCGATCACCAAATTTAAGCAGCTTTCCCAGCGGCACACATTAGGATGGGTGACCGTTTAGTGGCATAACATCTGAGCGCATCTGGGCTTCGGAGGGCACGTTAAATATTTGGTAACCGGTTGTTATCGACTGAGAGCAGTCGTTAAGACATTTCAGAGGTACTTGGGCTTCCTAATAAACTCTGACACCAGAGGAGAAAAATATTTCGGTCACGTTCCAAGCCGTTGCAGAATTATGTTTTGTTGTTATTCCACAGGAACGAAAGAATTTGCTGGGATAAAAAGTATAAAATGTTCTATTTTGCAGGACCTAAAGTACCTACATTAAAAATTTCATCAAAATCCTTTCAGCCGTTATGGAGGTGAGTTGTAACAGCCACACACACACAAACAGACTTTCGCATTTATAATTTTTGTATGATTTCACGTAATATGCCGAATTGACCAGTGTGTCTACATGCAATTAAAGTTAGTTGTCTTAATTTAAAACTTGTACAATCTATAGTCGACTGTACTAAGTTAAATTTGTGATATTATTTAATAATTCCAGAGTTTCAATGGCTGTGTTTATTATTTACGTGGCCATCCGAGAACACTTTACAGTTGACACCTCGATAACTATTAAATTAATTTTTAACTAATACGCTACGAAACTGGTCGGCATTTCATGTGGAACATTCGTTCGTTAATTTTAATAGGTTTACATAGCTCCTTGACGTTTTTTGAACTTTTCAATGTGTCGCGGCCAACATAATCAGTCTCGATTCCGAGCTGCTACGAATAACCTCAATCTAGGTAAGGAAAATGGGGTTTTGCATTAAAAGCGTCAAGAAAATTTTATAAAATACGTCGTCATAAGTTAGGTACTGTTTCGTTAATATTCTAGTATAATTTACTTCCCATAACGGCATTAATTTTAATTTTATAATATAAAAGTAATTTTACTGCAAGGATGGTTAGGTCAAAATTTCGAGTGGTAAAAACAAAATTAAACGGGACGAATTTTCATGAAACATGCGTTTGGTGATAAATTTAACCGTATGGCAGAATAAATACCTGCTCAATATTGTCTCGGAGGGTTTCATTCCTACAATACACAACGATGGGCGAAAATTCAAACCTTGCACGTTTTTAACTATGAATGTTTAAAATAGCGTGGCGCTGATCTAAAACAAGGGGAAATGAAACAAAAAAAAGTTAGATATCTACGATACTCGAGACAGAATAAACAAAAAAAAATACGATTACTATACCATTTATTTCTATACGGTAAATTTCACGCAATCAGTGTGTACATACTTTTATTATTTACTGAAAATTACGTTTACGGTGTGCACTAAAATACGCAAGCTTACCTTTCATTGGTATGTCAATAAATACAGCGGACTTCTGAAAAGGTGATTTACCATAAACCACGCGGCAGTTGATTACATTGAGATGCGGCGGAAGGATACGCAACAAGATGAAAGTAGAATATAAGCAGGTCTTTCAAAAGTACCCAATTTATCGTTAATAGTCTTTTAACGTTTTTTTTTGCTTGGTGAGTTAGAATATTTAATGTGGACAACATACTGTAAATATTTTTCCTAAATTAGGCATTGGTGTAGCTGCCGCTGAAACGGCCCCTGCCAGTATCACCAAAACTTCACAAAATTGGGTTATGTATTGTGCATCGTGTAATGTTTCAGTTTTGGTGTAATGAGGTTCAAAAACTATGTGAGTCCTCATCGATCCTGGAAGCCATAACACAGGTAAAATTACTGTACGCTTAGTCCGAGCTCTTTTAATCTACATTTACTAATTTTTTTGCATATCCGTTGTCTCTTTTTGTCCCTTGTTACGGACGTTGCCCACACTGACAGCCTCCGGGCCGAAACTCTGAACTGAACCCATAGCGGATTTGCTTACGCTCCGTGTTACGGGACTTCCTACATATTGCCGTATGACGCCCTGGCCTATAGTAAGGTTAATTCTTCTCCGTTGAGGAAGTAAATGAGTTTTCTTATATGAGGGTTTAGCATGGGGAAAATGTCCCCCGCTAGGTGCGCAGTGTTTCAAATAGGTCACTTTTATTTAGAATTTTAAGTTTTTNCCCTACATATTGCCGTATGACGCCCTGGCCTATAGTAAGGTTAATTCTTCTCCGTTTAGGAAGTAAATGAGTTTTCTTATATAAGGGTTTAGCATGGGGAAAATGTCCCCCGCTAGGTGCGCAGTGTTTCAAATAGGTCACTTTTATTTAGAATTTTAAGTTTTTTAAGTAATAAAAGAGAGTTAGTTCACTTAGTTACGTAGTTATATTCTATTTGATTTGTCAATATTGCAATTGTTTTATTATGTAGAAAATAGAGAAAACCCGGTACACATGCGACACTAAAGCTTACCTAGTGGCGATAAATGTTAAATGTCAAACTTAAAGCACTGAGCTTGCCAACCTGAGTAGAATAAACCTTAGCTGTACACACGGTCGCTCGTGCGACTGCAGACGGACTGCAAATGCCGAGCAGTGGTCGGTCTCCGCCACCGACGTGTTACCTTCACACATGAACCGCACGCTAACCACTAATGGCGTCGTGGCTCCCTCGTCAGCGTCTCAGGTACTCTCTACATTCGAATCAGTGGAAAACAACGGATTTGCATTCAAATTCAACTATTCGAATCAGTGAAAATGACTCCACTTAGAATGAGTGGAAAACAACTGATTGTTTCACTGAAAAAATTTCACTGATTGAATTAGTGACATGAAACAATTTCACTGATTGAATGTGACTGCCAACTGAAGCGGCGAATTGAATATTTTTTTAATAAAATTTAGCAAATAATCACATTTACAACAGTTTACTATTTATGTTGCCGAATTTAAAAAAGTAAAAAAAAAATGTCATGACACGGGTGGGATTGAACACACAACCCGTTTGCATTTCGATGTTATTTTGCGACCTTACCCTCTGTGTTACATTGTCAACCTTAAAAATGCGGAGGAACATTCTGTACTTATAGTCATTTTCGAAAGCATTTAGTTTTAAATTGCATGACCTTACTTTTCGTTTTTGGTTTAATTGGTTCCGTTAGGATTGTTAGAACCGAAAGTGCATACTGGTGCACTCTCTTCGCCACATTATATGCAGTTGAAACCTTCAAACAGAACGCTGTGATGATGACATGAAAACGAAATGAAAGACGTAAAAGCGGAATGAAAAACTGAATTTTCATGTTACCTCGTAAAACGGTGTTTTGAAAAACAAAGCACATTTTAAAAAGTATTTTGTAATGATTTCATTAGTTTATTCGCTGTTTAACTAATCCATCAATTATATAAATCACTGAAAAGTAGTAAAAAATTACTGATTAATCAGTGGAAAATTTCATTGAATCGAAAAGAATTAAAACCGGCATTTTTCCGTAATTTATCGATTAAATTCTCTGAAGTGAGTTTTGAAACAGTCAGGTACTGGTTACTGATTGAAACCGTGAAATTTTCACTTATTCAGATTTAGAGTGTAGCTGAGTAAAGTCATGGAGTCTTTTGATACTGATCTGTTCGTTATAGAAATAGCAGCACGAGCTGCAGTAGGAGTAGGAATGTCCAGTTGTTCTGCCCGCAGTAAACTGTATAGACTCTACACACACAACGTTATAATTATAATCACTTACCGCCAGTCAAGTTATCGAAAAAAATATATATATCATTCACATAAGGTTAATGGTTACTACCGAGTAAGTATAGGAATGACGTGCAAGGTAATAGATCATTAACGCCTGCGTGGGTCCCCAAAAGGTGTACAGAACTTCAGCAGAAAACTTTTCACTCTAAAACTATTCCAAGTGTACACTTGGCGTCTGCTTACAAATATTATTTAAGAAACGTTACACATTTGTGTACACGTCCCAGTTTCGATGTTTATGTATACGTTATTTTTATTGACAGTGAACATGACTAAAAACTGCTTTAAACCATCAATTTTAGGTATGAACATTACGATTTACAGTATGTATAGTTTATTGCTTAATTATTTTATAATTAAAAGTAATGGTTACCGTATAAAACAAAGGATATCCAATGAAAGGCGCGTCAGCAATGAAATGATTTCACGCCAATTGAGAGCCTTGCGCGTTGAGACTACGAAACATTTGATAAGTATGGCTGCGTCGCAGTAGCGCTCTCTCGCTTGTACACATCCAATGCACAAGACACGCGTCCCACCAGGCTCCCACCTTTATGACGTCACAGCAGCTCTAGGCCGTGCAACGTACTACGTACTGCATCCTAACATTTCTAGACGAAAGTAACTAGAATAATTAGCATTCAAGTCAGCCACATAATTCAATCTGGCAATAAAAATAAAAAATAAATTTAATAATATATTTTTTAATATGAAACAATCTGGAAAGGTACTGAATTAAATGTGTATCTATCGAAAGAAAGGAAAATATTATGAATGACCTTCAAGTAAATGTAAATGTCAGGTTTGACATTCAGCGAAAGTCGAAATTCTTATAAGCTCTCTATAAAGTCCGAGAAATGTCCAGATAAATTAATGACTTATAAAGAAATTAAAAACATCAGGCATGGTTTTCAACTTGACCCTGGCTAGAGTAAAATGTTCTAAACATGGACATCTACAAATTTGGTAAAATATCACAGTCTTATACAAAATTACTAATTTATAACAATTGTAAGACAATTTGTGATTCAAATTCGCCTGTTTTTATGGAGTTGTAATATTTCGCAAGTATCTGGGATTGTTTTCAGTATTTTTAAGCTTTTATTATTCGTTGTAACACTATTTGGGGTCGAACATGGTACTTGTACTTAATTCTAAGAAATCAATTTCAAATTTATATTTTTATTTTGTTACAATATCACGTTTCATTCTTAACAACCGAGAATTTTAATTTTAATTTTCTATAGTAAAAACAATATGGCCGTCAATAGCTCGAATCAATTTTAGGACTTCATACCCTCTTTGAGATAGATATTTTTTTCTCTTTCCGAAATTTCTAAATGGGAGTCACAGTGATGTTTATATGTTTAGTCGATCTATGTTGTATTAAATTTTATTATATAAGTATTTTCAGAGATACCACAGAAAATCACTTTTCAGGGGATTTTATTAAACCATAAAGTCTATAAATGTACAAATCACATTAAAAATCTAAGGAAATGAACACCAATTTGTAATTATTACCGCTTTACATTTCATTATTTGCATTTCAGTATACTCAAGTAATCGTGCAAGTATTAAATAAGCAACTACAAATAAATAAGAATTTTAATTGTTAATATTAATAAATATTGAGGTGTGATGGAAACAGATGAATGCAAACAGCGGCCTGAATACAATATATTGCCTTAAGGTACAACGAATTATTTTAGTTATTAATTTTAACGTTCCCGCTCCAGTACAGGGAGACTACTTGGAACAAAGCTGTTGTATTAACGTGAGCCTAAAATTAAAAACGTTACCTTCATCAGCGGCTTGATGGAAATTCAAACACGGAACTACGTGATGTGAAGCCAGCGTAGAGATGGGGGCGAGGGAAGCCACACGACGCGATGACCGTGAAGTGACACCAACCAGTGCAGTAGCTTGACATGTTGGCCACCACACGCACGCCACTAAGGAGCCGTTTTCTTGTATTCTTATAGCAAATGAGCGGTCATGCGTTTGCTTTCCAACGAAGTTCATCACCAGTCGCACGGATTTAATCTTTGAAGTGTGGCAGAAATTATGCATTTACCTACATTTTATAATATAACATTAAAAAGAAACTTTCAACTGATTAAATTATGAAATTTTTGAAGTGACTGTTTTGATACTGCAAATGAATTTACAGATGTCACTCGCAGCTTTATTCTCAATAAAAAAACCTAAGTTTTATTTTACAAATATTATAAAATAACGAATATTTTTTGCCATATCGATGGTCTGTCGTAAATATAATAGAAAGGATAGTAACAAATTGAATTCTCTTATTTTTTGTTTTTAATAAACAATTTATTTAAAATTATATTTGCATGGGGTAATAAATTCCAATATAAATTTTAATTTCGGATAAGCCGTGACCATGTACAGCAGGATGAAATACAAGTAGCTAGTAACATCTGAACTAAGCCGATGCCCAAAGTTATAGCCATATTCTGCTTGAGAAATTTAGGAAACACTTCCTTCACTATATTAGTTTTCCTTTTTTAATTTCAAGTAAAAAAATTACTTAACTTCATTTACTTGATATAATTACCAGTTTGTCATTGATTTGGTTTAATGGTAATTCAAACACAAATAACAATAACTCCGGATAAGAAAAAGAAAAAATTTATTTTCATTCTGTTCTTAGTCATTCTGTCACATAGAAAAAACTTTTCATTCTATGTCAGAATATCAGCCAAGCTAATGCTGAAATGAAAATAAACATATATATTTTAAAATAATAATAAGTTATTAATATGTATATCTTTTCTCTCTACCAGGTTGAAATAATCATTTATTGGGCCGCTGTGATGTGGTTCGTAGATTAATCGCCTCCCATCTAGGCGAACGGGGTTCGATTCCCGGCGGGGTCGCTTTCGGCTTTCGCATTTGGGAATCGTGCCGGACGATACCACTGGTCGGCGGGTTTTCTCGGGTATCTACCGTTTTCCCCACCCTTTCATTCCAGCGCTTCTCCATACTCAACTCGCTTCACCTTCATCGGCTCTCAAGACTTCCAGTTAAGAGCCGCCCAAATTTCTTCACTCACTCACTTCGTGAGCACTGTGGTTTTTCCTATTCTGTCCGACTTAAAGTTTACCTTCGAGCTGGTGTTTTTTGGGTCATGTAATAATGTATAACACTATTTGTGTAAAAAATATAGCTCATTACAGTTCATAATAAATTAATAGTTGGTCAAATGAAGCCATACTTATATGAAATGGTACTTTCATCGAAACCCTAAACTTTTAATCGAATTCTGCAAGTACTCTCACCTGCCATTTAAAACGCTAAACTTTTCGCATTGGTAATTTTTTTTAAATGTTGGAATGGTATTCCTATCAATATACGTATATGCTAACTCATGAATGGTTCCGTATGTAAAGTCATCAAATACAATAGGTGTATTTATTTTTCTCTACATTCTCACCTGTAGAAGTAGGAAAACTTAAGCTTTGTTTGCCTTTTTAACTTAACCTTCAGCCAAATCCTATTACAGTTTTCTGATAAACACATGTTGCGGCATTTGTCAACAAAGTAACATTGTGCTTTAGTTTGTAGTCGCAAATGTATTGCATTATTGTACACTATTTTCCTAAAATTGTATCGGGTACTGCGAAGCAACTGTACCGGACGAATGTTTTCAGGAAGAGAGCGGCAGTTCAAGTGCCCCCCTCCTAGGCAGTGAGTGTGGCATAAGGGTATGAGGAAGTAGGCTCCAGGCGCCGACCGGCCGCCATGTTGTGCGTCACCCGACCGGCATCTTGGATCCAGGTGATCTTGACCCGTGACCTTTAAACACCCTGAAACCCAACAATAAAAAAAGATCGAATAAAATTTAAAAATTTACGAAAACTTTACACCGATGACATAAACCACCATGTTGGATACAATTACCTTCTCCCAAACGATCCTGAAAACATAAAACCGAGTAAAAATTGTAAAAAATAAAAAAAATCTATAAAAATGGGCTAGCATATTACGTTAATGACTACGACCCCAATGTTGTATGTCAGTGACCTCGACCTTGACCCAGTTGACATTTAAACATAAAACCAAAAAATAAAAAAAAAGCCTAAAAATTCTGCCCAAAATTTTTAAATGTTCAAAAAATAAAAAAAATATTTAAAACTATTTATTAAAAGATTTAGTTCAAAAAATTGTATACAATCTTAAAATTTCTACTGTTTGGACACAGAGAGAACTGGGGAATGGAGCCTACCAGCCACCAGGTTATAACGTCACCCAACCTCCATACTGAATCCAAATGACCTTGAACTTGATCTTTGACCATGACCTCGGTGACCTTCAAATTTTACCCAATGAAAACGCAAAAAAAATATAAATACTGTCACTAAAAATGTTCTAAAATATTCATAAGTTAAAAAGATACGAAAATAATATAATAATATTTAAAAAAATTTATAAAAATTTTATTTAAATAACTTTATTTTTCGGAGTTTTCCTCAGAACCACGTCCAACAGATGACGGACACTCGCCAATGTTTCTCTTTGGTAAATTAGTCCATTCCCCGTCACTCCCTCCACCCATATCTCTCATTGGTTGAGTACATGTGTTCGCCTCACCCCCCAACGGTGTTAATTATTCGTAGAATACTCACGCTAGTTCGATACACCCCCAATTTTTCTCATTGTATTGACATTCCCCTCTCCTAAACACTCACCTGTTCTCATTCCGTCACATGTCCTCCACACAAAATATCCTTTTATTCGTTTGCCATTTGTATGCTTTTTCATCACCTAGATGACGCTAGTGTATTAATGAACGATTTCGCCAACAGATGAGCTGTCGATTTAGCCACCANCTTTTTCATCACCTAGATGACGCTAGTGTATTAATGAACGATTTCGCCAACAGATGAGCTGTCGATTTAGCCACCATGTTGGTGGATGTCAACCATAACCTTTCCCCAATGACATTTAACTTGAAAAATTGAGAAAAAATCACAGTCCATGCAATTGAACATTACCAGCTGGTCACAAGGGGCAATACCGACTGACCATATTTACCAACGAATTACTCCATCGAAGAATAACTCCACCCAAAACTGGTCACTAGCCAGTTTGACTGATCACAAGACTAGCTCCTGACGAGACCAGTTCCTGCAAAGCTGGCTAAACCAACCGACAAGACCAACCTGCCAGGTGGTAACCCACTTATACAAACGATGATGGACAATCTCGAAAAAAAAGTCTTTAATAAGACTCTCGAAGCTAACCTCTTCGCACAAAATCTTCGCAAAATTTTCACAAAATATTTCTACCACAGCTGACCAACCAAATGATGATAATACTATCTTACCAAACCAACTGACCAGGACAACTAACTTCTTGCGACATTCTTAAAAAATTTCCCCTCATTTCATTCGTTCGCTATAAAGAAGTCATCAATTTTAAACGATGCATGTAAGACATAATACTTTACCACAAACCATAGCCCTCCTGCTGCACACTCTCACATAAATGTTATCTAAAACAGACTCTCGCATTCGATTGNTTTACCACAAACCATAGCCCTCCTGCTGCACACTCTCACATAAATGTTATCTAAAACAGACTCTCGCATTCGATTTCTTACATCGTTGACTTAATAAGTCTTTCAGAGAAGCAGAAGGGGCTATAATAAATTAAACACATAATGCTATGTATAGTTTATACACTGAATTTATTAACTTGTTATTTACTTTCTATCCTTACAATAATTTTCTACATTAGATCTTTACATTACTGAGTTGTTTGCAGCTCATGGATACCAGGCAACAGTCCCATATGATATAACCCCGATATTTCAGCTCATCGACGATTGAAGATATCTCAACATGGCATGGGAGATCCCTGCGTGTTTGCAGGTCAATATAATATCTAAGTCTATCAACAAGATCATTCGGGAAATATGTAACGAGCGTTCTTTATGCCTCCTGCTTTCTTCACACCATTTGTCAAAGGAAACTCGTTTTGTGAAATGCATGGAGACGTCGAGAGAATCATCATTGTTCTTATCAGATACTTCATTATCACTGTCGTCATGTCATCATCAATGCTGTCTTCTTGATCATCTTCTCCTTCTGTTTCATCCACAATATACAAGTTTACTATTCTTTGTACGTGTCGCATGATCATCCCCATTATTTAAAGCCAACTACCGTTTATTTCGAAGTTCGTAGATTTCTCGCAAAAGTCTTGTAGTGAACATTCCATACAAAGGGACTCTATTGCACTCATTCTCTCTNGAAGTTCGTAGATTTCTCGCAAAAGTCTTGTAGTGAACATTCCATACAAAGGGACTCTATTGCACTCATTCTCTCTTTTCCATTAACATGTCTCATCATTATCGCCTGACGAATCAGTATCCATCGATGCGGCAGGGGGTATTAACGACATCACTTGCAGGCTCCCAGTAGACGAATCCTTGCAGCTCTTGAAATGGCTATTTAATGTATCGCCTTGCATAGATTGCATGTGCTCATTGTCGTAATGCTTCATCATGCGAGATCCTTCGTCGTCAGAGAACATTTTATGTGGTGTATTAACAGGAGGTAACGATTTCAATGCATGCTTTTTCGGTTCAAGCAAAGGTTTGTTACCTTTACATGTACCAGTGTGTATCTTTAACTATCGCTTCTATCAAATTTTGCACAGTACATATCGCATATTAGTATTCTGGAAGTCGGTTTCTTTAAACATTCTCTTTTTTCATAACATCGTGAATTACAAATTTTACTAAAGATCTTGGCACAGTAATAACATTGCTTTCTATGTAATTACGGAGCAATCGATGCAAGTTTGCATGTAGTCGTACACGACATTCACGATTGCGGAGTCTGCGGAGCTGATCGCGGAGCTGACTACGGAGTTGATTGTGGAGCTGATTGCGGAGCTGATTGCGGAGCTGANCACGATTGCGGAGTCTGCGGAGCTGATCGCGGAGCTGACTACGGAGTTGATTGTGGAGCTGATTGCGGAGCTGATTGCGGAGCTGATTGCGGAGCTGATTGCGGAGCTTATTGCGGAGCTGATTGCGGAGTTGATTGTGGAGCTGATTGCGGAGCTGATTGCGGAGCTGATTGCGGAGCTGATTGCGGAGCTGATTGCGGAGTTGATTGTGGAGCTGATTGTGGAGCATGTGGCGCTTATTGTGGTGTCTACGGTGGAATATTCTTAAAAGTGGTTCTTTTATGTGGCTGAGCATTTTGAGTCAGAGGTGAAAACTGTATCGTATAATCAGCACTGACGACATTCATGTAATGATAATGCAGATCGCAGCTCAATGATTGTTGACGTCAACGCCAGGCCTTCGTATTCGTAACTCATCTTCGTGGTATGACAAGAGAGCGCTTTCAAAGCAATGTTCACCTCATGGTGTCCGAACATCAACTGCCATTTTTCTATAAACAAGTGGTTATTTTACAGTAAAGAGCCTATCTTATGCCCACAGAAGGCATTCCACACTAACAAATTTTAAAATATTAAAAATGTGGGAGCACAATGATAAAATCCACATACTCGTTCGTCCCAGAATAAACCATGCATATAGCTATGTAACCATACATTATTTTAATATGCATGTAGGCATACGTATACATAAATATAAAAATATAAAAGTGTTTAAATTTATTCTGTAGATAATTATGTATAATCCTATCTTATATTTACATTTTTAATTTGTATTAAATATATGTGGTTATATATATATATATGTGGTCCAAATTATTATACTTGCGGCCAAAGGCTACAGTGATGTGAATGCTGCCTTGCACTGGGGTCTGCGCAGGTGGGTTTGCATCTCGTTACTTTTTGTGGGGCAACAAAACTTTCTATGATGTTGGTCAAAATATGGCATATTTAGGATCTCCATAAGTAACGTCTCTTTGACATAATATAGCCCAATA
The DNA here is from genome assembly GCA_002778355.1 of Clitarchus hookeri. Classification (NCBI taxonomy): domain Eukaryota; kingdom Metazoa; phylum Arthropoda; class Insecta; order Phasmatodea; family Phasmatidae; genus Clitarchus; species Clitarchus hookeri. The sequence goes on from NQII01006759.1 coordinate 96,830, forward strand.
ACGAAAAAGTAACATTACCATGGCGACGCACCAACATCAAATTTTAGAGTATATTATTTCCATGCACAGCACATTGTTTCTACGCAAGTTATGCCATTAAAGTAATATTTTCAGTAAAGTCCTTTCTTCTTTATCCCGTGTTGAACATGAGAGCTTCAGCAGTCGCGGCATTAGTGGTCTCACAAACGACTCATTTACCTTCGCCGAATATAATACTGCGACTTGACTCATCGATTTGTAATGACCATAGAGTAAAAATGATGTAGAACGATTATTCGTCTTCTACTCGTGTACGCAACATTGACAAACTACCGCAAAGGAACACGATTGTCAAAGTCACGTGGTCAGCAGTAATGAAAAAGTTTGTTTATATATTAATTTTCAAAAGACGAGCACTTTTATGAGAATAAAATACTTTCACCATTTCGAATTTAATCAAACTGCATGAAAAATTGGTTAAAAGGGAGTATACGAACATCTCCAAAAACTTGTTTCTAAACAGTGTTCTTATCTTAAATCCAATCTGCGCTGTTTTGGCAAGTCGTATTGGCAGAAAAGCAGTTTAATATTGGGACATGGAGACTGGTTGTGCGCAGTACGCGATATCAGTCTACCTCATCTTTAGTCTACGGCATTGACTGTCTTGGCAAAAAAAAAACTTTTTTATGAGCTGAGAACCACTGCAGCAGTAGAGCCACCCGGGTCACAAGCTGATGAACCTCAGAAATACATGGGCACGTTCAGGCAACCTGAAGATTGAAATTCACACCCCTGCTGATTGCGTCAACCATGATAACCATATCATTGATTCCACACATAATCCAAGCTAGAATACGCCAGCCAGACAAACAATAGTGAATTTATTTAGTTATTACGAAATACAACTGCCTAAGTAGAAAATAATAAGCAGTCAACAGGTGGCAAACTGCTGGCAGTGGTTGCAACGTTCGCATTTATGACTGCCAGCGTTTCTTATATGGTTCACAATCAGTTCACACAAACAAAAGTGACAATACCTATTTTTTAAATAATCGTAATATGAGCCAATGCATTCATAGTGATTGTTAGATTTCAACATACACCACACAAGCTGGGAATATACATATTAGCAGCATGTTTACGGGTCATTTACGGCATGCCAGCTGTTGTTTACTGCTGTACTCATGGTACGCCAACTGTAACTTATTGCCGCGGATGTAACAGTAGCATGCTATTGGCCCATGCACGGCATNCTGTACTCATGGTACGCCAACTGTAACTTATTGCCGCGGATGTAACAGTAGCATGCTATTGGCCCATGCACGGCATGCCAACTGTTTCTTACTGCTTGGAACATAATAACAGCATACTTACGGCCCTTTTGTGGTTTCTTATTATTGAGAGAAACATTACCAGCAAGCTTATATATCATTTATGGCATGCCTACTATTTGTTGTTGTGCAATAGCAAATATATGTGAATTAGCTTGAATTGTTATTTAATGTATATGCGAAGTAAAATTGTCACGTGACATTGCTAGTAATAGGAAAAAGTAACTTTTATACTGGAAATCTGCAAAGCATAACACGTAAAAAAATGTGATATTTTGCATTTGAAATTCCACCTGAAAGTAGCCTAAAACTAAAACACTTGTATTTTAAACAAAACATAGAAATCTCAGCATTGACTTGTGCTACTAGCATTAAAAGTGTATATAGCAAAGCTAATAAATGCAACTTGTATGTGTATAAATAATTCAGGTTTACTTAAAATGTTTTACATGAATATATGTTATAGTAGTTGCTAGCGCTCTAGACGGTGAACGACATGTTTGTTAGTATTATTCCAGGGTTTTCCAAAGAAATATACTGGTTTTGAACTAATAGTGAAGACAACATATATGAATGTGGTAAAAAAAAATTATTTTTATTTGGGCGAAACATTTATTTTTGGTTTTGATAATGCATGGCAAGCTGCTTCTAAGGGGGCCACAAGTGGCCAATAGCTGGGCCACAAGTGGCCAATAGCTGGGCCACAAGTGTCTTGCCAACAGTTGGCTAACGACATGTGGTTTACATATGGCAGGCCAGAAGCAGTAGGCCACTGCTGCCACACATGGAACACTGAGGGTGCGTGTGGGTACAGTTGGTTACGCAGAAGCGGGCCGCTTGTGGGCAGATTGTATTTTGCTACATGAACGTGATCTGAACAGTAGTCCAGATGTGGCCAACTGCAAGAGGCATCGTGTGGGGCCACAAGCATCGGTGGGTGCATTACAGTGGTTGACTGGTTGTTAGATTATTATGGAAACCGTATGTGGGCCGCTCGTGTAGAAGCAGATTTGCACAAGGGGGTCAACTAACTTTTGCTACTTGGGTGGCAAGTAAAACGCTGCAGAATATGCTTAGAAAAGCAACGCAACATTAATAAGTCACACAATAATTTTAAAATAACAAACAAATATTATTACATTTACAAATCAAGTGAAGTTAATTTATATCCAGTACAGAAATCATATGTAAGGGTCCATTCTATATGCATTTAAAAACTGATATCGGGCATCATTTTCAAAGTTCCCTTTTTCTAAAAACCTAAAATATGTCGTTATCAAATGTTCCTGTTCTAAAGAATCTTAATAAGCGTAAAAAGAGAGTTACCGAAAAAGTCATTTCCGTCTGTGAATTTGCGTATGCAGGATGATTCTAAAATCATGGGACAAACATTGAGGGGTGGTAGAGCTCACTAAAACCAACAATTATTGTATTGGGAAAACACAAAAACATAACACATTAACGGAAACATAAAATGTTCATTAGCAGCATACTTAACGAGTGATTCCGTACAGAAAATGTTAAAACAGTTGCTGGAAATGCATCCACCAACAGTCACGCATGCTTGGCGACCTCTACATATGGCGTGACAATGGTGACAATGGTGGCGTGTGTGAAATACCCGGCGTATTTGAATTTGTTCGCCAATCACTCCACCAACGCTGCCAAGCTTGCATTACTGTCGAATGTAGCAATTTTGAACAATTATTATAAACATTGCTGTAAAAAGGCATTTATCGGCGACGTTGTAAATAAACAATGTGTTGCATTTCATGTTTTATTTGTCTGTTTATGCCTGAACGCGTTACTTCCGCCCATATATTCCTATACAATAATTGTTTGTTTTAGTGAGCTCTACCACCCCTCAATGTTAGACCCATGAGTTAAGAATCATCCTGTATAATATTGGAAATATGCGCTACAACCACAAGACTGCAGTAACGAGAAGACTTCAACCACAATAAACTACAGTTTTCTTTTCCCGAATGTGTTGAAAGAGATTTCACTCTTAAATATTTAAATATTCCTGTATTTTATTCAATCTTAAATTGAGCTAAGTGACATAACCTTAACTGAAGATTTTTCACCAACAACATATTAAATGAACTAACTGATGAAACATATGCCAGATTAGCCTTTCTCATTAAGCCAAACCTTTTAAAATACGATATTTATTATAGAAACAAAAAATTTTAATTTGAGTATGTTAGAATTGAGAAATAGAATGAACTGAAGAGCACTGATACACATTATCCGATATACTTTGTAATCTTATCACAAGTCCAAATAATTGCATTCAATAAATTTGCAGTTCGTAATTACTTCTTATGTGGCCTCTCATGTTTCATGTATGTAAACTTGTGTTCTCGTTAAGAATACTTTGCACTCTGAGACATTTTTTAGAAATTTGCCATACCAGTGCACACGCTTAGTGAGAAAGCGGGAATGGTAATTTTTTCCCCAATACATTCATTGTAGAGTTCTTTCATTTTCTAAGAAAACAGTCAAATGCGTAGGGAAGTTCCCAATTTTGTAGCGAAACTAAACATTCCTTTATCTGCAGTTTGATGTGCGGTATTATTTCCATACAGTGTATAGGTTAACAACATTCATTACAGTTTAGGCAGTTTATCAGAAAATTTTTCACAGTGTGGAATATAGCAGCTGTCGAAAAGAGGGTTTCATTGACAAGTTCATCGAGCAGTAATGCCACCCAGTAGCATCCTGTAACTGCCAGTAGCATTGATAGTTGGCTGCACGACGCAGGACTTTATACATGCAGGCCATTACACACAGGCTACAACGGTGTCATGACCGACTGCCATAGAGCCATGCAAAATATCAGTTGATAAGCTTCATGGTGAGTCTTACTTTCGTCGCAGTGGCGAAGACTAGCACATCCGTTTGTAGAGGAAAAGGGGGCAGCTCCAAATTGAAAGATTTGTCGTCACACTTCGCACGCCCAGACAGTTTGGTATTACGGTGTGGGTGCGATTTCGTACGATGCCCGATCACCATTGGTCTTCATTACGGGCAATTAATAGCTCAACGTTACGCTCATGAGGTCCTACGACGCCGTTGTTAGTTCTCTGTTCCAAAAGTACGGTTCTTGTCCTCATACCTCCGCCACCTTAAGAGTGTGCCTTGAAGCCGCATCGCCAGAAATATCCTCAATGGAAAACATTTGGGATGCTGTTAGCTGCTCTATCGCGACTTCGCCTATATCGCAAACACCTCAGTAACTGCGAGTGGATATTCAAGTTAGGGATATGAATTATCATAGGACACGATGATGGACAACTGTAAGTCCAGGCCGCGATGTCTGGCGAAATGTGTTCACAGACATAGTGGCGCAATGTCATATATATGTGAAGCGAAATAAATAAAGGGTGATTCACGAGGGGTTACCGCCACTCACAGGGCCTATTCCNGTTCCAAAAGTACGGTTCTTGTCCTCATACCTCCGCCACCTTAAGAGTGTGCCTTGAAGCCGCATCGCCAGAAATATCCTCAATGGAAAACATTTGGGATGCTGTTAGCTGCTATATCGCGACTTCGCCTATATCGCAAACACCTCAGTAACTGCGAGTGGATATTCAAGTANGGATGCTGTTAGCTGCTATATCGCGACTTCGCCTATATCGCAAACACCTCAGTAACTGCGAGTGGATATTCAAGTAAGGGATATGGATTATCATAGGACACGATGATGGACAACTGTAAGTCCAGGCCGCGATGTCTGGCGAAATGTATTCACAGACATAGTGGCGAAATGTCATATATATGTGAAGCGAAATAAATAAAGGGTGATTCACGAGGGGTTACCGCCACTCACAGGGCCTATTCCNAATGTCATATATATGTGAAGCGAAATAAATAAAGGGTGATTCACGAGGGGTTACCGCCACTCACAGGGCCTATTCCGTGCATCATTCGAAGCAAAATATGTCATATAAATGTGGGTCCTATTCCCAATATTTACAGAGTAATTCGAAATATTTGAAAAATGACGAATACACTAATAACCCTTTCAGAAGTAAATACGGTGATGTATTATCAGACCCTATTGTTTATAATTGAACATCACAATTGCGTTTAAAAAGTTTACAAAGATGTTCAACAATGTTTTCGTCTACTTCCATACACTTATCTGCACGCTATGAACCGCACGTGTTGCTTTACTTAACTGCGCACAGCTGTGTTTTATTTCTGTAGTGGCATACATGATACGTGCAAGTAATTTCTCACGTGTTCGTGCAGTGCTATGGTAAACAATATCCTTCATTCATCCCTATACGCAATAATCTAGTGATGATATATCTGGTGATCGAGGATGCCAGCCAGGGGTGAAAACTGCCTCGTCATATCCACATGATAAATGCACATTTAAGTGTTCAACCACATCACGGAGGAAGTAAAGTGGTGCACTATCATGCTGGAAGGTCATACGACGTCTCACTGCTAACGGAATATCTTCAAGTAACGGCGGTAGTTCTTACAAATATTACAGATACACCACAGCATCCCGGGAATATTAATTGNCGGAATATCTTCAAGTAACGGCGGTAGTTCTTACAAATATTACAGATACACCACAGCATCCCGGGAATATTAATTGCCCGGTCAGTCGATCGTGTAGCCCACCACACCACAGATTGATGGTGAATTGGTTTTGTAAACTCTTTTCCACTGATGGGTGGGTATGCTGATAGTCGGATTATTCTGTTCATANTTGATGGTGAATTGGTTTTGTAAACTCTTTTCCACTGATGGGTGGGTATGCTGATAGTCGGATTATTCTGTTCATATTGGTAATAGGACTCACATTTATATGACATATTTTGCTCCAAATGATGTAAGGAATAATCCCTGTGACTGGCGGTCACTCCTCCTGAATCATCCTTTATTGCTCTATTGCACATTCCTATCTCAATTTGTAATTATTTCTTGTTGTTGGTGACTTTTACCTTCNATCATCCTTTATTGCTCTATTGCACATTCCTATCTCAATTTGTAATTATTTCTTGTTGTTGGTGACTTTTACCTTCAATACGAGTAGTTCTGCAATCCGACATTTCCTTGCCGTCAAAACTAATTTTTAACGAGGTGTGTATATGCATATACAGGATAGTCCACCTAACGTGGACACCACCATTATTTTCAAAACAGTTCCAGATCACGAAATGCTGTTTTCGCTCAAATATGGCACGCACAGAGGCAATTAATTTGCCNATCATCCTTTATTGCTCTATTGCACATTCCTATCTCAATTTGTAATTATTTCTTGTTGTTGGTGACTTTTACCTTATATACGAGTAGTTCTGCAATCCGACATTTCCTTGCCGTCAAAACTAATTTTTAATGAGGTGTGTATATGCATATACAGGATAGTCCACCTAACGTGGACACCACCACTNATACAGGATAGTCCACCTAACGTGGACACCACCATTATTTTCAAAACAGTTCCAGATCACGAAATGCTGTTTTCGCTCAAATATGGCACGCACAGAGGCAATTAATTTGCCGCATAGTGACTATTTAACACGTTTATGTACAAATAAACTGACCGATACATAATTTGTCAAATGGGAAAACATTTATTTCAATGGCATACGAAAGTATGTGCGAAGAAAACTTCTAGATATTGCATTTGAAATGAAAAGTATCGCAGAAACACTAAGAAATAATGTGAAAATATGATTAAGTTATGTGGGCTTGTAGTATGAGGCAGTGGACATGTACTAACAGATGTAAGTATACGAAATGCGACGTGATCCATACCGGTGGGAACGCTTCTTTATATATGCCTTTCACGGTTACTTCACACTTTTCTGAAGTCCTGCTACAGTTCTTCTTTTGGTTAAAGATTACGAATCCTTCCGCTACACGTAAACATTAACAGTGACATGTGACTTCTACGTTTTAACTTTCAAATGGTTTGTTTACTGTTTTCAGCTGTTCAAAAATTCTGTCATATTTCAAAAACCATTTCTTACGAATGTTCGTAATTTAGGCCTAAACCATATTTAGGTCAACTTTATGACATTTTAACAATGTCTGTATTGACGTTAATTCTTAAGGTTATTATGTTACATTGTTAACATATTTTATATACACAATATACTACATTACACGTAATATACGTTAATATTTTGCCACTACCGTGATTAACCATGTTACAGTTGTGGGCGAAAGAACTGTAGTATTTAACCTCTTGTTATTTATATGTGTCGGGTTATTTCGTTAAAAGGATGGCATCAGTTGTAAAAATTTAAAAACAAAGGAACAAACAGTCCTACAAAAGACATACTAAATTCAAGCAAGTGACTCTTGTAACTAGTTTGTTGTACGTAGCAGCGACAAACTTAAAAGATAGTGGTGAACGTGCACACAAATATGCCTACTACAGCAACTTTTATTCCGCTCATATTTATATGCATTGGTATGTACTGCTTTCTAGGTTTGTTTCATTATTAATTTTAATCTCTCTGGCTGGGCTTAGTATTTTGTTGCGATTGTGGCAAACATTCAATTCACAGAAACGTAAGCAAGTTGCGGAAATGTGTTTCAAACACCTAGGGCAATGTTACAACATCGTAATAAAAAAAGAGACGTGACTGAAAAATTTAATTTCATCATAAAAACAGTTCCCGGTTAAAGAGTATAAATTTAGCAAGTCCAATAATTGCAATCACCCAAACACTGGCACATCATAATGTAAGTACAACAATACTGTTTCATACACAGCTGTCACGACGTACGTTAGAGTATATTTATTCCTGCCGTGGAAAAAACAGATTTATCACAAAATCGTAAAGTGCCTAGGTAGGTTTAAAAGACACGACATGTTCAAATTTGATGGGGTAGTTTGAAGTATTTTTCACAAGAAGAGAAATTAACGTTTCGTTCAGCAACATGCCATGTGATGTCGCCAGTCGCCGCTTCTGCCAACTTCGGATTTGTAACCGTCACGCCATCGCATGTACATATATAATAGTAATTATTCATACAGTTAAATCTTGTTTCAGTTGTAAACTACAAAAATCAAAAATTATTATTTTGGTTCTAAAAGTATTAAACACGCTTAAATTGACAACATGTATAATCTTTCTGCTACCACTAGTGGTGCAAAACTTCCTGAGAGAGACAGAACTACAAGCTCTGCTCTTCCCATTCAAGTTTCTTTGTCGGACGAAAATAAAACACCATATACAAGGGTCTACACACCGTAATTTCCTAAAAATTTACATATATCAACAGGCATTGCTTAATTAACATACAGCATACCAAAACAACTAGATTAAAACTATATTTTAACTGTAAACTATTTCATACTAGCCGTTGCCAACACATCGCTGCTCTCACTGTTTTTAATTCGTATTTAATACGAAATAAATCTTGCCGGTTATAGAAGATATAAAGTTAAAGTTTCTTTTCTTCAAAATACAATACTTTAAAGTTAAGCACTGTGTTATATATTTGTGGCATACAAGTTATTTAAAAACAGGAGTGACATTTTACTCCTACAATAATTTTTCAAAGGTTCGTTTCATAACATTCAAAGAAACTGAAAATTTGCTATAGCAGCGTTGCGCTTTACTTTACTGGCAAAGGGCACGGAATGAGATATTGGACCAATGCTATCACCACAGTGGAGGAAAGACGGGCAACATGAGAACAAGTCGGATATGTACTCAATGTGTTTACCATCGACAGCAATATACATAAACGCAGATGTAGCGAGCGACGAGTTTCCTGAAATGTTTCTGGCTTAATGCCGCTGCAAGCTGCCACAGTGCGTTCCTGCATGTCATCTGGTACCATAGGAACCGTGTTGTACACCCTATCTGACAGTGTTCCCCACAAGAAAACTCTAGAGGCGGGAGGTTTGTGGTAAACATCTTACAACACCTCCGACCCCTAACCACTTATTTGAAAACTTTTAATTTTTCACTTGCCTTACCACCAAAGCAAAGTGCGGAGGACGACCGTCATGCTGATATGACATATCACGATATATGCCGAGCGATATGTCTTCCAGAAGTGCCAGTATGGTCTCTTTCTGAGGTAATGGGCTAAATTATAGTCGGTCAGTGTCTCTGGAATGAAGTATGGCCTATGACGTAGTCTCAAGCGATTTCACACCACACGTTCACGTTATGCTGTCACTGGTGCTCCACGTGCCTCATCCAGCGCGGATTCCAGGTCGCCTGGTAGTGCATATTTACTACATTTACGTGCCCATGGTTTATGAAGGTCATTTCAAATACATATTATGTTGTGCAGAAAATTGATGTCTTTCCTTACAAACATCAGAGCAAACCTACAAAAGTGTACTGTTTGAAGGTATCAGGCAGGCCGTTCAGCTAAGGCCCAGTAAGAGTTCATTACATCGCTATGAACTGTGATCAGGCCTTAGCTGGAGGACCTGCCTGATAACAGTTCATTGCAGTACATGCTGCTGGGAATTACCTTCATGTAATGTATAATTAAGAGCCAGGTGGTATAGATGGAATTTCCGTTGGTGTAGTATACATAACACATTTGTTTTACTATTCTTTACGTGCCTGGAAAGTTCTTGCATGCCCACGTGAGGGTTTTCGTGGACATGTGCCAACACATCGTGTTGCTGCTTCCCCCCCCCCCCCC